>SOPF01027823.1:302282-352653 GCA_012979155.1 Hypericum perforatum
TTAACTTAAATGCATTCATGAAGGTAATTCAAGAGACCGAAATGAATCCTATGAATCTGACGAACTAAGTCCCTTCGTAGTTCGGTGCACATAACAGACAAACTTCCACCAACTTTTGTTATGATGCATGAAAATGCCAGGCCCCATTTTGGCTTCCAAGCGATACGAGGCCATACTTCCACCTCTTGACCATTGAACATGTGTTTGACTGGATCATCTAGTTGAACACCAGCCTAGAGAGCACATGAAATTCTTAGCATCATAGATGAAAATTCCAGTATGCAAGAATTTTATAGGTTTCTCAAACAAAGTAACTTCTTAGAATAAGACTGTTTGCTTGATAGATGGCCATTTCCCCTGAGGTTGCACTGTGGTATGGATTTCCCTTCACCACCTAGCATTGGGCAGCACGGCCAATGAGTACCAGCTAACCATTTAGGTCCCTCGTATGCATTAGTAATAAGAGAAGAACGCTCAACAATAATTTCAGACTTGAGCATTTTAGCACAATGAAGGACTCTAACAGTTATCAAGACTAGACTAGAAAAATCATCCTTGTATAGAAGAGAAAACAAAACAACCTTAAGTAAAAACAATTAAAAGTATTATTTACATCCTGAACATGTGAAGGACAATTAGATCATCATGTATAAATGTTACCTTAGCCGCATCCTCGGGGTTGTCTTCACTGGTGCATAAGCAAGCCATGTCTCCATAACCTGAAAAAAAAAACCAAAAACTGACTTTTATGGAATAAGAATAACGCTATTAGATGGTACTGCAGCAATAATCATTGCAGCATTAAACCATGATGACAGGAAACACACACACAGATTTTTTTTTCCCAGAAGTAACAACAGACCAACTCAAACTACAGCTGACATTTGGGCCTTTTCGCTGCTGAACTTGATACCAAAGTTTGAAGAACAAATGTTACCATGAATCCAATCCTTACTGATGGAGGCAATGTCTTTCGGTAATCTTGCATCATACATTCTAGTCAAGTTGAGGACTTTGATGAAGTTTTTCTAGCATCTTTGTATCTGCACAAAGAAGTAACAAAATGAGGTGGTCCAAATTAAGAACCAATTTTGACTAGGGATTAGCCTGGGAACATTTAATAGTTTGGAGGAACAACATATTTTAAAGAATCAGTTTATAATAAGCATTGAGATTACCAATTGAGGTCATTGGGATGTTAACAAGAACACAAAGGAAATATCAGGTACAAAAAACAATACTTTGGATTCACAAACTCCTTAATTGCAGCGTGTGTTTTCGTGAGCTCCTCAAGATATGGACCAACTTCCAAGATCAGCTGCAAAAAGAAAAGAATTTGAGGCATTGGTCAACTATCTAAAAGAAATTAGATAAACAGATGCGGGGCAAAGAATTCAAGAACTCGTGAAAGAAACTACTCAATCAAATATATGAGCGAAAAATAATGAAAAGCATATGAGTTTGGACTTTACTTGGTTTATGTTCCCAGGAAAAGGAGAGTAGCTAATCACGCAATTAACATCTCCATCAGGCTGCCAGTAGCTCTGAGCAAGGGATCTAGCTGATTATATTCCACATTAATCACCATAGACCTACCTGGAAAATCAATTTATTAGGATGGAAGTTACAGTGACTAAGTACCACTGGCTATGGATCTCTGAACTGACTTTCATAATCGACTGATATAGGTTCAAATGAGTGAAACCAGTAAATGGAATGCCTTGCTATTAACAAAACGTTGACAACATCATGAATGCGTTATTCTTCCAACAACAACAGCAACATTCACTACACTATAGGACTGAACGAAGAATTTTCAACTGAGGCAATTATCTTGGAAAACCTCCGCATTAATCTTATCTTAACAAAATTACAGAGCAAACCATCGAGTGAGCTTCTTTGTTGGGTCCAACAGGAGCTTCTCTGTAATAAAATTTCATAAGCAAAGTGCAAATATTATTCTTCATTTATCTACTGAAGAATGAAAAAACGGTAGGACAACTTTACTATCTTTATGCGTTAGCCTGGTAGTTCCTCAAATAGCTTCCTTGGTTTTACGGGGAACGGCAAGAGAGTTGACTTCATATTTCTCTGTAATCCCAATAGTGCCAATCGTATACTTTGCAAAACTGAAGCATTTATAAATTTTCATAACATTTCAGCACTTTAACAGAAAAAACAGACCTTGAATAGAAGTTCATTGGTGTCTTGGAAGAATGAAATCCATTTTAAACCAGAATCATGCCTGAACAGAATCAACCAAAAATTAACAGAGGGGAAAGATCGTATACATACAAATGGAACAGCCAAATCACCACACTCTAGATAAATGCAAGCATGCCACTCGCTAAGAAGGCCAATGGAATAGAGGAGAGAATGTACAACACCATGGCCATGAGGTTTAGTCTTCTCAAGTAAAGTATCATTAAAAAAGGATACAGGTTTGGTTTCATTAAAATCAATATGAAACTTATAACTGGAAAGACAGGGTTCTGTAGCAACAGCCACCTGAATTCTGTATTTGTTCAGTGGATCCAGAGCAAGCCGAGCATCGTTGTCCTATAAGCATGCAACTTTTCCCTAGCACCGGAAGGGGGAGGATACTTAAGAAGACACATGAAAGGAGCGCAAAATGGTTTAATATTAACAACCGGACTCATTAAACACTCACATTTCAGTACCTGCTTGAGAAGCTTAACTTGTCCAGGTTTCATTCCAAAATAAGAATTTGACTCTAAAAGCTCCTTTGTGCATGCATATGTGTCATCAGAAGTCATAATAGCAAAAGGAATCTCTTTGCAACTTCCACCTATGATTATGAAGCCAAAAAGTTACTTTAAAAGATGAATAACTTCAACCAGGAATCACAGGAACCAACAATAGGCCCTCGAGCTTAAAAGAAATGCCTGATGTATAGTTTCCTGAAGAGCCAGAATGTATTCGATATAATGCTGTAAGAAACAAGTTCGCATAATTGTCTCCACTGGAAGAGCAACCTGCAAATGAGCAAAATGATAACAAATTAGGCGCAACGCATTAAGCCAACTAGACATGTACCTAATTGTGAGCTGAGAACTAAACTTGATCCAATTTTTCACAAAGAATGTACTAGTTTCATCCTTAAGTATTTGTCAGAAGAACCTGTGTTTATATGTACAGCATAACATAGGTTTATAGCTAATGGTCATGTTCGGTCTTCTGAACAATATTAGCAAAGACTGAAAATGCAAAGAAAATATGTAAACTCAAAGGCTAGACCATAAATGCAGCAAATTACAGTCTCTTTAGGAATTTTCCTAACCTTAGTTCCATTATATCCAAGATGTTCACCAAGCCCACCCGCAACTAGGACAAACGCAGCATTCCGAGCTTCTCTATTGCCAGCCTCCTCGTATTTGAGAAAGTTTTCATCAGCAAAGATCAGGTTTTGTCCTGTTGGAACCTGAGAAGCAAAGTCTCGATATCAAGATAGTTAGCCAAAGGACATGTTTCCATAGATCTCCAAGTAAATGCAGTGCAGCAGACCAGATGATTCCCCTCAACAAGAAAAGCTAGCTCCTTAGGTAAGAATCCCGGAAGGACAACAAACATGCATCAACTGTGCTGAAAAATAAGCTCTTAATCTCCGAAAACTACTGCATAGTTGATCAACAACAGAGTACTTTTTTTCTCTTACCGAAGGCGTGAAGCCATCAAAAGGATTCTTCCCTGTTTTAGAGTCAGCTAGCAGTTATCGTGCTGTGCGAATATATGAAGCCAAGCCTCCTGGCCAGCTTGAATTCAGCCGAGCCACCTAAAACCAACCAGGCAAGACCCATCAAGACATGACAAAGTCACAGTACATGAATAATAAAGATTCAAAACAGAGCGTCAAGTTGCCTGGGAACAATAAGACAATGACAAATCATGAATAACATCGCCAGTGAAAAACTTAATTGGATGGCGATCAAGACTCGGAGAAATACATGCCAAAAAGACTCGTGTTGGTCTGTGCAGACAATCGGTTGCATCATGGGGGGTCACATAGACAGTATGTGGGAATAACGTCTAGCAACCAAAAATTCGTAGATGTTGAGGGACAATGTCGTCTAAAAACCCGAAATAGCAAACCAAAGAAAAGGGACTAGAAATCTCTCCTCAAGCAGCAGAGCTGTAACTCCCGTCATTTGACCACCCGACTCTCACCACTGACCAACACGAGCGTGTTTTATCCTCACTCGTACGTATCCCAGACACTTCACTGGAGAACAAAGCACACTGAAAAAATCTTGTATTTCTATATAAAGACAGTCAGTTAGATGATGGCGCATTACATCAGTTCATCCAGAAAAAAATGTACAGATTGATACGTAAAAGAAAAAAGAGAGGCAAAATTGTGAGAGAGAGACCTGGTCGAAGAAAGCGATCTTGTCGTGGTCGTCGAGGCCGGGGACGGGCCAGTGCTCGAAGAGATGACGCTGTTCCATTTCCACCAGCGTACATGCCAGCTCAGCCTGCCACGTCACCGCATTGCATAAGAAAAATCAATCCGCCGAAAGGAAGGTGGAAAGAAAAATATTTATAAAAAAAAAAAGAAATGTAGGGGAAGTAATGGGAGGATCTTCGCTTACATGTTGGGGAGAGAGGAGGTGGAGATTCTTTCGCAGGTTTTCTGGAGCGGAGAAATCTAGTCGGAGCTTCCAGAGGGACTCCGATACGGCGGCGCCGGCGCCCATCGATACTGTCACGACATTTTTTCATATTTAATTATATATAAGAATTGACCCCATTTAAAAAAAAATGTATTACCCCCAACACTTCCAATTTTTTTACCCCCGGTGGTTTCTGATAAGTGACCGCTTACCATATTTACCACCGACGGTTGATTTGCGATAATTTAATGAATTTGCATACCTTTTCAAATAGAACCCACTAATTTATATCTTAATTGTCGTAATGCATTTAATTTTCAGTTAACGGTTGAGCTCATAATTTGATAGTTAATGATGCACGTAATTTTAAGTAAACAGTAAACTATTGAGGAAATTCAGAATCTCTTAAAAAAAAGTGTAGTCCATACGGGAGTGGATTTGGTGGGGACTAGTTATTAGTCCCCATATGGGGACTAAAGGAAGAAAATTAATAAAAAAGGGTAATTTGGTAAAATCTTATTGATCTTTTCTCTCTCTCCATAATTACCAGCATATTTTGAATTAATTGATTTATTTTTTAAATTAATTCGTCTAACACTTAATTAGCAATTAGTAACTTCCTACCTAATTAGCAATTAATAACCTTCTACCTAATTAGCAATTAAATATTTGTTGTTATCGATTTATTCTTTTGTCACAAATTTATTGGTTTATTGGTTTATTGATTTAATGGTTTATTGATTTCCTGGTTTAGTTGTTTATTGATTTATTGGTTTACTGATTTACTGGTTTATTGGTTTACTGGTTTATTGGTTACTGATTTATTAATTTATTGATTTATTAGTTTATTGGTTTACTAATTTATTGATCTACTGGTTTACTTGTTTATTGATTTACTGGTTTACTGGATTATTGATTTATTGGTGTATTGGTTACTGATTTATTGATTTATTGTTTACTGTTTTATTAATTTACTAGTTTATTGGTTTATTGATTTACTTGTTTATTGGTTTACTGGTTTACTGATTTATTGGATTATTGATTTATTAGTTTATTGGTTACTGATTTATTGATTTATTGTTTACTGGTTTATTAATTTACTGGTTTATTGGTTTATTGATTTACTTGTTTATTAGTTTACTGGTTTACTGATTTATTGAATTATTGATTTATTGGTTTATTGGTTACTGGTTTATTGATTTATTGTTTACTGGTTTATTGATTTATTGATTTAATGGTTTATTAATTTATTGGTTTATTGGTTTACTGGTTTACTAATTTACTGGTTTATTGACGGGAAGGTTAGGTTTAAAAGTGGATATCAAATGTGGGTGTCGAGAGGGAGAAAATTAATTATCAAAATTGGAAATTTTTAATTATTAAAATCGGAATTTTGTAACAAATTAATTGTTTAAATTTTAAATTCCTTAAAAGTAGCGATATTTATGATAATGGAATTGATAATGGGTTACAATTAAGGGAGACATTAACTACGCACCTTTTTCAGTTTTGATAAAAGACTATATTATCCTTGAACATTTTAAACCGTCAGATCCCAAAATTTTAAAATTAAATTCGATCCAACGATCAAGACGCTAGTCCCCATATGGGGACACCCCCTCTTTAGTCCCCATAGAATCCAAGCCGTAGTCTATACTCTATACCATTGTTTTAAAATATGCAGTCGGACCACCGGTCAGACTGGTCCGACCACGATACAGACACAAAAATGGTACGGTTTTTGTCAAAAATACGCTTATCGTACTTACCGGACATTTTCCAGTTCGACCGGACGGTCGAACCAAAAAACGTACCCACATAAACCCGGTAAATACGGAAATAAAAAATTACTTAAAAAGTACTTAAAAGTTAAAAAAAACGTACTCAAGTCTCACTCTCTCTCCCCGATACTTCAAAGCTTTACCCAGGAGGCAGGAACCCTAAAACAAATCCCCAATTCCAAAATACCATACCCAGCTACAAAATCCGGTGGCAGGCTCCAAGATTCGACGGCATCAAGGTATATCTCTCTCTCGCTCGGCTTGGTCTATTTAGGGAGAACGGAAAATAGATGGAAGAGGACAGTGAAGGGAGGGTCGGTTGTATTTTGAACAAAACACTTGGACGAAGAATTAGTGAATGGGTTTTCTGTGATTTAGTGTGGTTGTTGCTTCTGTTGTAATTTGCAAGGATATTTCAACTTTTGGTTTGAACATTTGGATAATTTGCTTCTGTTGTAATTTGCAAGGACAATTTGCAATCATGTTGTTGGTTTGAACTTTTGGATACATGGATATTTGTCATGGATATTAATTTTGTTGATGATTTTAAGTTGTATGTTCTTGTTTTCTTCTTATCAAATAGTTCTGGTTCGACCGAGGTAAAACCGGTCGGACTGAAAAATACGGAATACGACCTCGGGACCAGGTCAACGTCCGGGTCAGTATTGAAAACCAAGCCCTATACTACATTTGGGTTGGGTTCATCTTCCGATGATGGAAATCAATTTTGTGAGAAATCTACCATACTGCAAGTATCAATAAACTACCTAAGTAGTTGAATTCCTTGAGCAACGAAGCGCATACAAATTTTATTTTAATGAAGTTTATTTATACTTTACCGGACAATTAAATATAGGGAAAATTCCTCTCACGTCACGTCCTTCTCTTTTGCTTAGATTATTATTTTCGTCCTTACTATTTCAAAAAAGATAATTTCGTCCCTCGGATTTGATTAAATAACACCCTAAGATCCCTGATGCCGGAATCGAAAAATTTCTCTGGCAACCAGGGACTTGGAATGTCAATTTTGCCCTTTAGTCAAAAGTTAAAAAAAACTAAGTAAATTAAGGGGGAGTTCAGAAGAGGAAGAAGGAGGAGGGAAGAAGATAAGGAAGAGGTAGGTGGGTAGAGGAGGAGAAAGAGGAGTCTAGAAGAGGAAGAGGGAGGAGGGAGAAGAAGGATGAGGGCGGAGGAGGAGGGCAAAGGGAGGAGGGAGAAGGAGGAGTTAGGCGGATGAGAAGGCCGGGGGGAGGAGGGAGAAGGAGGAGGAGGTAGGCGAAGGAGGAGGAGGAGGAGAGCAGAGGAGGAGAAAGAGGAAGAGGAAGGAGGAGAAAAACTAAAGAGCAAAATTGACATTTCAGGTCCTTGGTTGCCGGAGAAATTTTCCGATTCTGGCACCGGGGACTTTAGGATGTTATTTAATCAAATCGGGGGACGAAATTATGTTTCAAATCGGGGGACGAAATTATCTTTTTTGAAACAGTAGGGACGAAAATAGTAATTTAAGCAAAGGAGAGGAACATGAGAGGAATTTACCCTTAAATATATTACGAATGAAAACATAGTGACTTGTAAAATTTGATAGTGTGAGAGAATCACTTCGGTTCATCCACCCTCATATCGGATTTATTATTTTTAGATGGTGTTACCGTTCATGAAAAATTATCAAAATGGTACCTAAAAAAATAAAATTGCAAAAGAGGTGTCCACGGAAGACTGTTTTGAAAAAAATTCCATGCACTAAAACAGTACACGGAATTTTATTCCGTGTACACCAATACACGGGATTTTACTCTAGATTCAGTACACGGACCAAAATCCTGTGTATTGGTCTAAACGGGATAAAATCCCGTGTACTGAACCAACACACAGGAATTTTTTCCGTATACTGGTTATCTAGGGCTTGGGTCTAGAAATCTACAATTAACGGATGAAATAGATTTTGAGATTTTCTATCTACCAATACACGGAAAAAAAATTCTGTGTATTGGTCAAAACTTGGCTATAAAAATGTTCACACAGAAGAACGAGAGCCAAGGAAAAATTTCCTCAATATCCACCGAAAATTCTTGTTTTTCCAAGGTTTGAAGAGTGAATTTGTGCACGATTTGAAGCTTCAAGTAGGTAAGTTATTGTAATTTAGCTTTCGTGATATAGTTCGTTTATGATTTTGTTAACCTTCATTATAAATTTAGTGATTAGGAAAGATTAGTGTAGTTAGATGTTGAACTTTGAAACTACATAATTGATTAAGAAAGGTGGTTGTTAGTTATGATTTGTTGAGCCATTGTTATTAATTCTGTGATTTAGGAAAGATTAGTGTAGTTAATTATTGATAATGTTAAACTTTGAAACTCGATAATTGATTAAGAAAGGTGGTTGTTAGTTATAATTTGTTGAGCCATCGTTATTAATTTTGTAAATTAGAAAAGATTAGTGTAGTTAATTATCGATAATATTGAACTTAGAAACTCGAAAATTGATTAAGAACGGTGGTTGTTTTTAAAGTTAATTCTCGAAAAAATATTATTTTGTAATTTAGACTTGTTGAACCGCTGGTATAACTATTTTTAGTTGTTGGATCATTGGTCGAAATGGTGTGGTTGAATTGATTAGGGGTTGATATTTTATGCGAATTGTGTGAACATTTTTAAAATATTATTTAGAGCAAATTGCCCTCAGGTCCCTGTCCTTTGCTAAATCACTATTTTCGTCCCTCATGTTTTGGAAAACAAACTTTAGTCCCTGTCCTTTGCTTTTTTATCACTCAGAGGTCCCTGGTTCTGGTTTCGGGAAAGTTTTTCGGTAACCAGAGACCTAAATGACTTTTTTGCCCTCGTTTAAAAAATTAAAAAAACTCACATCTCCTAGATTTACGATTTTGCCCCTCCCAAATAATCCCCTCCCCTTCTCTTTCTTTCTCTCTCTCCCCGACGATGAGCCAAAGCTCCTCCACCGTCGCTCCCTCACCAGACCTCGCCAGACCTCGCCAGTTCAGTTCCTCCGCCAGGATCGGCCTCTTCCTCGCATTCATCGTTCTCCAAAGTAACTAGTGCACTGGAACCATTCAAACTAAAGAAAGCCAAAATAATTATGGATCACCGCCCCCACCTTCCGAGAAAATCAAACAACCACCGCCCTCTACCTACCGGGAAAACCAAACGACCACCGCCCTCAAGAAAACCTAAACGACCACCGCCCCCCACCTTACGGCAAAACCAAATGATCCCCCTTCGGGAAAACCCAAACGACCACCGCCCCCCACCTTTCGGCAAAACCCAAACGACCAGCAACTTGTTATCACAAAAATTAAATTCAACCCGAGGTCGAGCTCAAGTACGTATGATCTTTTCCTCTTCCTTACTTGTTATCACGAAAGGAGAAGTCGAACAGAGAAGCCGATGGCGAGGGAACAGGGCGGAGCGACGGAACCAAGGCAGAGCAAGATCTATTTTTTTAATTTTTGAAGCAAGGGCAAAAATGTCATATAGGTCTCTGGTTACCGAAAAACTTTCCCGAAACTGGAACCAGGGACCTCAGAGTGATAAAAAAGCAAAGGTGGGGGACTAAAGTCTCTTTTCCAAAATAGGAGGGATGAAAATAGTGATTTTAGCAAAGGACAGGGACCTGAGGGCAATTTTGAGTAGATCTATCGAAAATATCTCTGTGAATTGAGCAAATTGGAGTGAAATATGATAAAGCAATTAAAAATGGGTTAACTGATTTTGAGTACGAAGGAGGATATGAAGTAAGCTTGAAATTTTACGAAGATATGTTAACGCACGAGAGATTACGGTGAAAAGTGGTTGAAAAAGTCTCATTTGATGATAAAAAAAATAAAATCTTTGATATCTCGATGTCTCGTAGATTGAGAAAAGTTGCGATAGATTAGTATCAAAGATGAAGAAAATATTATGAATATGGTACAGATCATGGTAAACATATACATAGTAGAGGTAAGGAAAATTTTGCTAGATCTAATTGTGGGGAAGAGCACATGTGAGAAATATGACTTAATTCCCATCTAAGAAAGCCTATCGGACGAAGAAGCTAACGTGGGCTTGGACTCAAGTACTCCATATGCAATCACAAACTTGGACTCGAATATGACAAAGAAGAAGAAGAGGTAGAAGAGGAACCAGACGAGGTAAAAGAAGAGAACAATGAGGAAAGTGAAGAAGAATGAGGATTTCAACTGGACCAAGAAGAAGAATCACGTTGGTGTGCACAGCTTTCCATTAGTGAGCATGGTGAGCAAGCAGCCATAACACTATATGCTAATCAATAGGATTATGAAGATTATTCCAGCAGATGTTGTGACTTTTAAAAGAAGGCAGTTTGTAGAAAACCAAAAAGGAAGCTCTTCGGGATATAAAAGCTTGCACAATGGCAGAAGGCCGAGAGTACGTCAATAAGGAATCAATGCCCAATATTTATTATGTTAAATGTAAGAAAAAAGTTGAGGATGAGTGCAACTGGAAGATACGTGTATCATAGGATAGAAGAGATGAACTGTTTGATTATTGAAAAATTGTTAAACACATCCACCCTTATACATGTGGTTGCCTTCTGGATATTCTGGATCATCGACAACTCTAAGTATAGTACATAACAGAAATAATTACAGCCATATTAGTAGAAGAACCAAATATTTCTATTAAGTCTTTGTGAAATGAGTTGCATGGTCACCTGACGTATATGCCTTCGTATACAAAGACTTGGTGGGAAAGAGAGAAGGTGTTCAAGATATTATGAGGAGATTAGGAAGAATTTTACAGTCCGCTACTACACTAGTTTCACTACATGTTTACGCATTTTTATCTTTCGCAAACATCAAGCTATGGAATTCTAAAAATTTATGTTGAATTTAAACAAAGAAGTGTTGTAAGAGTTAGGATTCATGACATAACATACATTTGGCCATTTGTTTTTAACCCTTCTATTTCTTCTTCGTGGCCTTATCCTTCTTCCCTTAAAAAAATACATTTTTCCATTTGTTTTTAACCACACCCCCCCCCAATCAAGTGGCTTCCTATTGTGCACTCTATTTCTGCTTCTTTCGCTGGATGTGGTGGCTATATGCAAATTGCCCTCACTTCTTCTTGTCGCTCATTAAAATGACCTTCTTCAATTTTTGCATTACTTTTGTCATATTCTAAGCTACTCAAAGTATCCGTACGAGGAGCCACAAAAATTTGCCTACATCAAATACATAGAAAGTTTAATAACCACAAAAATAGTAACTTGCTAAATGTACTTTAATATTTGCTAAGCTTAACTATGCAAGCCAGACGCGAATGTCTGCACTAGCAGTCGCGACTGAACACGAACAGTAAGAGAATGTGTTGATGTGAAAGCATCCCAAATTCTAGTAGTCTAAAAGCTGTAGATGGCTGAAATGGTAGACTACCAAACATGGAGTACTCAGAGTTAAAAAAAGATTTGATGCCATCTGGTCTCTGAAAAGTCCTCCGCTAGGACCCCCACTGAGAAAATAATAGTATATATCAACAGGCATCATGAATTGACAAAGTAATGAAACGTAATGACAAAGTTTGGTAATGGATCAGAGACACACCTTGCATGCAAGGACTGCATGAAAGTTGGAGAGGCTGGAAGCGTCACTTGTTGGCTGAAAGACATCGATATACTAAGAGAAGTGCTAGGGTATGGTTCCTATATCAGTAAGGAAGGTAGTTGTGATGCCTATGTCAATAACTGCGTCCGTACTGGTTAACTCATATAGTCTCCCCATTGGATCGGAGCAATTTTGCTCTCCTATACAAGATAACTCATCGATAATCTACTCTGCGTGTTGAACAAATCCTTCTATTGAATTGTAATAGGAACTCTCTCTACCTTACGTACATTATATACCATGGCTAGGTATGGTGGCAGAGGTTCTTGAGACTGGGGTATGTCCATACACTATCGTTCCTCACCAACGAACTATAATCCTACCTTTGATAAAGACCTAATTTATGAATCAGGCTGTGTCGAATGCCGGATATGCTTAACAGCATCCACCTATAATTGAAAAATAATAGATAATTATAATTATTTGGAAAAAAATAAAAAATATATAATAAACCCATAGTGAAAAGTAATGAATTGATAATGTAATGAAAAGTACTAACACTTCTGTAAACCATGGCTCCAGCATGGCTGATGAATCGTCGGGTATGCTATCTGTACTAGTCCATATAATCATCATGGTAGTGGACTGACTAGTGCTCTGTGGGTACTTCTGGATGGCACACAGAGGTATGCCATTAGTCTTTCCATAGACTCACATGCACAGGGAATAGATCACCCTACTTTGTGCCACGCTAACCAAGACCACCCTTTACTACAGTGTGTGTCCCTCCATCAGGTTCAGGAGGTATTGGAATACCTTGGACATACCCAAATTTCCTGAACACCCAGTTTGAGTAATGTCACTTTATGGCTTTGAAGGAAATTAGTGACACTCTTGCTAGCCACAGCCATCGATCTTCATGACATATACCAGGAAAGTTTGCAATAATGCCTTCGGTATACGGAAGCCAAACAATCTATGATAATAAATACTATTAATATTAAAATGAAATTAAAGTATTTTGGTACATAAGAGTATTTATTACTTACGTCTTTGTCTCTCAGCTCATCCAATTGACACCGATAGACCATTACAAGAGTACACTTCTTCTAGATGCATCGGTTTACCTCTCCAGAAAACCTACAAAAACATGTTTAAATATTAATAAAAACAACAAACCAATAAAAAACAAGTTTATGTGTGTGATGAAGAATATATTATTACCTTATGCCCCAAGCCTGATCACTGGATTTTTTAGGACAACCCGAAGTGGGACGATCCTCTCGGTAGCCCACATACTAGAGAGCACAAGATCTCTAGAGATAAAGAATGCAGTATGACTGGTGGCCCTGCACAACTGATGATACAAATGTGCTAGACATGTACTACCCCAACTATATGATACTATTGAATTGAAATCCAATAGCATCAGTAACTAGCACGAGTTGATCCTTGACTCAATCGTCTCCGGACATAATAATGAACTATCTCATTGTCAACATCATTAGCTTACTCAGTAAGGTCGTACATATCCTTGAACCATTTTAGCTAAAAGGCATTGCCAATCACACTCCCCAATGTAGACTTCGGGTTTCTACTGAAGCACATCACACATATCTCCAACCAATCAAGCTGTGATTGATGCCTTATCAGTGGGATGCCATCGATCGAAATCCATATAGTATAGCCACATCCTGGAGTGTAATCATCTCTCTTATCTGTAGGTAGAAGGTATGTATCTCTAGTCACCACCGCTCCACCAAAGCTATAATCATAATTGCCTCGATCGTGACATGGTCGATGCACCATATGTCCCAAAAGCCTGTAGCCTTCATGTACCCGATGAACGCAGCATTATGTACTAGCTTCTGCTTCCAAGTACGTCGATAGATCTTCAGCACGGTCTCATAATCAAAATCATAAGTACCACCTAGAATCTCGGCATTCCAGATGGCTTGTGAATGATGTACCTCTAGGTGCTTCAAAATACTTCGATCAGCAGGACCTCCATCACCGAAAATATCTATATGCTGATGTAATGCCATCTCTGAACAAAATATTTAACAACAAACCTAATTAACTAACAACACACATTAAAACTAATAAACTACAAAATACACACAATTTATATCACATAACCTAAAATATCAATGCACTTAAAACAAGCCTTGTAAATTAATCATCCAAATTCAAAACTATGCTAAAATTAATATTACTAAATTACATGCAAATTTAAGAATCTATCACTTGTTCAAGAACAAGTTCAAATTCAAGAAAAAAATCAATTTCACATTCAAGAATACAAATTTACGTTCAAGAATTCAAATCTACATTCAAGAATTGAAATCCACATTCACAAATTCAATTTTACATTCAAAAATTAATTCAACTTTACATTTTCAAGAAATCAAATTCACATTTAAGAAATCAAATCTATATTCAACAATTCAAATCCACATCAAGAATTCAAATCCATATTCAAGAATTCAATTCCACATTCAAATTTTATTTAAGAATTTAAATCCATATACTCAATCAAATTCAAGAACCAATTCCAATTCATAATCAAGAATAACATTTCAATAACAACTTCCATTCAAATTCAAATTCAAGAATTTAAATTTAGGGTTTAGGGTGGACCTTCGTGAAGCTCGATGGCGGTGGGTGTTTACTGGGCTCGGCGGCAGCGAGCTTGGATAGGTAGTGGCTGGGCTCGATGGGCGGTGGTGGTGGCGAGCTAGCTATGTGAGCTGCTATCGATTTTTTTAGGGTTGGGAGAAGAAGAACATTTCTGAGATAAAATCTGTTGTTAGGCTTTTTAAATGTTGGTGAACTAACACACAGAAATTTTTCCCATGTACTAAACTAGTTCACAGGATTTTATCCTGTTTAGACTAATACATGATTTTGGTTTGTGTACTCAATCCAGAGGAAAATTTTGTGTATTGGTATACAAGAGGTAAAATCCTGTTACTGGTTTAGTACACAGGAGTTTTTCAAAATAGTCCCCCGTGGATACCTCTTTTGCAATTTATTTTTTTGGGTGCCAAATTGAATATTTTTGATGAACAGTAACACCACCTAGAAAAATCCCTCAGATCCCATTCAGCTCTTCAAGAATGTGATATCTCCGGACAAAAGATACATTTGTTGTCTTCTCGAATGTGTTTTTCTGAATGGACGATAGGCAACATAATTCACGGAATAGAGTAGACTTCTCATTTGGTCATGTTATTCTATTATTTTATTCCATACCAAGACAACCATGTTGGATTTGTTTTAGTTTAGTATTATTGTTCATTAAAATTTATCGAAATGGTATCGCGAAAATGACTATTTTGGTATCCAAGTTGGATTTCTAGGTAAAAGACCCGTAATAAAGACCAAAAACTGGGTTTTTTACCCGACGAATTGTATCATGTGTTTTTAATCCATCTTATGATTCCGGATAAAAAACATGTAATACGGTCCATATTATAGTTTTTTTAAACTTTTTTTGGATTATTGAAATAAATCCCAAAAAGTTATGTGGATTAAAAAAATCACGAATCGGACATGCAAGCACCAAAATATGGTTCTTCAAAGTTTTTTTAGATAATCTCTTAATTTTAATTTTTTTAAATTTTTCTAAATTTTATAAATATACAAAAATAATAGAAAGACGAAAAAAACTGTCTTTTGTTCAGACCGAACAATTTGGACACCATTTTGAAAATTTTAATTTTTTTTGTAATTTGAAAAGAAATGATTCTCATCAAGAGATTATTTTTTCCGGTGTCTTAGTTTTTTTGAATATTTAAAAAAATTCAAAAGACTGTTAAATTTTCTTGTATATTTTTTTTATTTTTTTTCAAATTTATAAAAATTTGAAAAATTGAAAACATTCAAATCGATAATTTATGTAAAAAAATTGAAACAAGAATATCTTGGTGCTCGGATGTCCTATTTGAGAAATTTTTTTGAATCTGTATAACTTTATGAGATCTATTTCAAGAAACCAAAAAAATAGTTAGAAACCCGTTATACGGACCGTGTTACAGGTTTTTACCCGTAATATGGAATCCAGATTTAAAAACTATAATTTGGTTGAGCGGCTAAAAATCCAAATTTTGGTTATTACGGGTAAAAAACCCATAATCCGGTACCCCTGGGTTTAAAATCCGTAACTTGGTTCGACCCAACCAAGTGGACACCTTTTCCATAATTTTAAAAGTTTTGGTATCATTTTGATGATTTTGTTGAATAGTAGCACCAAACTAAAAAAATCCACCATGTTCATTTTCTTACACCTAGGTTTTGAATAAACTTTAGGTAATTTATATCTAGCCACCTCTAGTTTGGCATATTTAACTTTTGCCCCCTTGTCATTTGCAAATTGATCAAAAAAACTTCTCAGTATAGCAAATATATACTATTTGGGCCTTGACGTCAGAACTAGCGTATTTCTCCGGCGAGGAGCCATAGGAAATGACAAACAATCCCTTATAATAAAAAACAAAAAAATTGCCTCTTCCTCCTTCTTCGTTTCTCTTTCCTCTTCATCTTCCTCCTCCTCCTCCCTCCTCCCTTCTCCTCCTCAGCTCTCCTCTTCTACCTTCCTCTTCCCCCTTCTTCTGTTCCTCCTCCCTCCTCCTTTGCCGCATAGTATCCCTGCTCCTTTTCTAAGCTAGAAAAATGGGGCCCACTCAAACTTTACTTCCATCGCTCTCACACTCCAGAAACCTAATCCTGGCCATCTCCATTATTGCCTCCCTCTACCTCATTTACCGGGACTCTGTCCCTATTGCATTCCCTTCGCGCACCAGACTTGATCGCCACTCCCCTACCACGCGTTGCCATGTGCTCTTCGTCATGGCTTCCTCCTTCGCATCATTCCACCAGCGGGAGCACTATCTCCGCCCGTGGTATGAGCCTAATTCCATGTGAGCATTTTCCATCCTTGATTGACCCTTAGCCAGTGGTAAGTCCCTATTGCCATGGCTTCTACCGGTGGTGATCTTAAAGGACGTATCTGAGTTCCCGTACACCTTCAATTCAAATTGGGGCTAAAGTCTGTAGTGTGCATGGCATGCATTGTTAAAGAGATGGTGGAGTTAAACGCTACATGATTCTGGTGGTTCGTGTTTGGGGATGATGACACCATGTTCTTCGTGGACAACCTTTTCCTGATGATGTCCAAGTATGACCATGAGGGGTGATTCTATATGGGGAGGAACTCAGAAAGCTATGAATCAAACCAGAAGAACTCGTTCGAGATGGGGATCGAAAGGGGGGAGGAAAGAAGGAGGAGGAAGAGGAAGGAGGAGGAAGGTAGAGGAGGAGAAGGGATGAGGGAGGAGGAGGAAGGTGGAGGAGGAGGAAGAGGAGAAAGAACTTTTTTAGGCCAGGGGTATATTTTTTATTTTCTGTAGCCCCTCACTAGAGAAATACGCCGATTCTCACGTCAAGGGCAAAATGTATAAATTTGCCATACTGAGGAGATTTTTTAATCAATTTGGGAATGACAAAGAAACCAACATTAAATACGCCAAACTATAGGGAGCCAAATATAATTTACCCTAAACTTTAACCATGTTCCTTTTGGGTTTCTCATGCATATGAATTTTTATGGTCACAATTATCTCATAGAATAGTTTATTTTAGTCCTTTGTAATTTGAAATTATATATTTGTGGTTTGTTTGACATTTGACAACTTGAGTAGATGTTCAAACATCTAACATGGAATAGAACGATGTCATTTTTTGAATGACAAGTTAGCATTTTTTATCTGTGTTCTCTTGCGTTTTTTTTTTGGTTGGCAGGGAAAGATTGAACTTGGAAATATCAGTGTTCTAATTTCTTCCTTCGATTTTTTCCCTATTTGTTGATTTTTTTTTTCATTTTCTCGTAACTGTTGTATCTTGGAGGGATTGTGAGGGAGAGGTGGATGATGATGGATCTAAAAGAGATTTTTTGTTTTAAATTGGGATTTTGAAAAATTATTAATGAACTTTTTAACTGTTTAAAAATATAATTCTATTACAACTCGTCGCCAATAAGGTAAAGAAACTGTTGAGTCGGTGCATTATGTCCCTTGTAAAACAAAATCATTCTAGGCCAAATATTTAGATAGCTATATGAGTCGTTTAAGTGTAAGTCCGACAAGTCACATATACGCATCTTGGACATTTTAAACAACACTATTATAAATGCACATTTTTATTAAGTGAACTTTTCCAAGTATATTAGTTTAGCATATTAACTCCGCTAGTTGTTCATCCTCCTACACGATGTACAATAATAATACATAACCGTGCCAGTGTAGGCGTTTGAGCTCTGTTCATGAACCAAGTTGAAACTTTTGCTAGCTTCTCATACTGCATAATTTAGCTACCAATTCTTGTTTAATGGCAACACACATTGTAACGATTATACAATTACATATTGTTTTCCTTCTTTCTTTCGGACGATTTTTTTTTCGACATCATTACGCCCTTCGCACTGTACGAGGGACACGGATGTTCTTCCCGAGTGCTTAGCGATCGTGCCAGCAGGTGTTGAGAGTAGAAATGTGTGCAAATGTTCATCTGCCTCTCGCTTGTATTTTCATCCATCATTCTACGTCTTCTTCATTCAAGCTTGGGAATAATCTCGTTGTTCAGTTGTATGCGAGGCTTCCCCATACTGAAATTTAGAACCCTTGAATTCAAGTTGTACGTAATCAACCCGTCGTATAACAATTTCCGTATGTAATGCTCTATGTCCGAACCGATCAATCTCAGGGTATATTCTGTTAGTGGAGCTCCCTGAATACAACAACAACAACAACAACAACAACAACAACAACAACAACAGATTAAATGGGTCAGAACAATGCACTTAATCTGTATAACAAATGCAAGAAATTGCAGGGTTTTGATTCTACTCGGTGCAACATGGGATTTTTTTTTTACAATGTTTTCAAGAATAAATCGTCATAATAATTAGTTAAATTTACTATTGTTAAAAGATATTGTACTAATTGCCTAAATAAACATAGGATAATGTCATATCTAATTGACATTGCTAACTATAAAGAAATTATCTCGCGATTAGTCTATGATCTACCAATGTTTCAATTCTGACGCCTCGAGGTTCGCCCCTGATTATGGCCGTATTGGACCCCTAAACTTCTTGCCAAGTCGCATGAGGAAAATTTTCCCACATGACCGTGTCATCTATTTCAAAGTTTCCTAGGTGCTTTCATCTTGGATGTTAGTTTTTGGACCGGGTACTCCTTAGTAGTTGGGTATTAATTCAACATTCAACACTTGCAATAGTAATTGTGAGCACAACATTTTAGATCAACATGCATATATGATTGTTTTAGGTTAATCAAATTAAATTCCTACAAATACAATAGTCTTGTCCTAAACAAGTCAATGAAGGATTACCTCGTAGTGATCCACCAGCTCTTGGAAGTAGGAGTAAACCATATTACAGGTTTCATCAGTCCATAAGAACTCGTTGGTCGTGTCGAGCAGAAGCGTGAGCTTATCAGTCTGAGTCTGATCGAACGCGAAGGTTTCGGGATCGATATACGCAGCGTAAATCCTGACATGCCTCGTAACACTACTCAGCCACTGCCCTCCGAATTCCCTGGTCATGTTCTTGCTCTCCACGTTCAGTTGTTTCTCGGCTGGCCTCGGCTCGACCCTCTCCTTCGGCTTCTCTTCTTCTGCTTCCTTTTTCGCCTCTGGAGCTTCGACCTGCTCGATCTCCGGGACATCAGATTGCTGTTGGGCTGCAATGAAGAATGATGCCCTTTTGTTAGGGAGGAGCTGCTGCCTTTTGCTCCCGAGCCAACCCGGTACAGGGAGGAGCTTTGCACAGGCCATGTAAGAGGAAGTTGCCATTATGATATGCTTCCTCTCAACTCGCTCTATGTTTTTTGTACTTCTATGTAAGAATATACAAGAAGGCCAAACTATCTAGGTCCTTTCAGTTTTTGAGGATAAGATACTGTCTCAGGTTGATGGCCAAGGGACTATTATGATTTCGTGTGGTTCAAATTTTAGACTTGCATATTTTTTGCATGTGAAAATAGATTGTGAATATAACTCGGTTCCAACCTATTTAATTTGGTCCAATGAAAAATTGTCGATACGTAATATGACTCAATTATTTGTACTCTGTTCCATTTCTCTCTGTCAATTTCCTTTCTTATTATACTCCTTTGCACATCTTCCAGATGGGTTAACTTATCAACGGTTTTTTTTTTCCTCTCTTCTTCGAGTTTCACTTAATGATTTCAAATTTTACTTTTGCAAAAAAAAAATATATATAATCAGTTATATCTTATTCGAAATACGTTTTGACATGTATGACTCTAAATCTCGGAAATAAAATACTCTCTTCGCATGATAAGTGCTTCCGTAACCAAAATAACTTTCTCAAAATTAATGTTGTTTCTAGGCCTTCTTTGGAAATACAGATTGGAAGTACAAAACAGATAGTATATAGAAGTTAGATTTTAGAAGATGGAAGAATGAATAATGTTTATGATAAGATTAATTAACGTATTGTAATTTCATTTAGTAGATTATATATCTTTAAATTTCAAAATTAGATTAAATAAAATGATCTAAATTATTTATTCAACCAAAAATAGTAATAACTTAATATATTGCTGGTTTATTTTTCTGAATAAATATTTTGATAATAGACAGGGTTAACTTACTGAATATATTAAATGCTTACAATTGGTTGAAGATCAGAATAACAATAAGAACAACAAGTAGTAGATAAATTATTATTTAGTACAACATCTTAGAATAACATTGCGCATTACCAATTATTCTAAAAGGCAGACACTATTGAAACCCCTTGATATTACAAACCAGTTCAAAACAAGTTTTTGATAATACTGTGCAAAATAAACATCCTCATATTTTAAATAGCATTTAAGAGAAAATACTAATATTTAATTTGTAAAATAAAATATTTTAAATTTTTTTAAATAATTACTGAGCAAAATAAGATATATATTAAAGTTAGAATTTATTTAAGTTTTTACAAACAAAATATATTAAAAAATATAAACTACTCCTAATATTGCAAGATTGTAGTTTTACCAAATAGGTAAATTAGTAATCTACTTGCGATCAACCCCAAAACTATCATCTATTTGAAAAGATTTTTTTTTTATTAGTACTTGGGCCTGGCTCTCCAAGTTGTTTTAAGGGGACAAATGTCTTGTATTTCCCAATTTACTTATTTTGAGAGACGTATTTCCCAATGTACGATCCTGTCACTTTCTTCAATTTTCCAAAGTGTAATTCGCATGGCTCCTTGCACCTGTTTTAACCAGAGGATTAAAAACCAAAGAATCACAATTGGGATAAGCAAGATGGATTAGATCTTGAAGAGCAGGATTGCTCCTCTTAGGGTCGTGTTCATCAACACTATAGAGTTCTATGTTAGGGTCTAAATCTGGATATGGTAAGTATGAACATAGTTTCAAATTCTATTTATATACCTATAAACGAGGCCTCACCTCACCCCAATAAATTCATTTAAATTAACATATCATTATAATGTTTTCCTAAATCCTAATTTTTTACATGACACTGAAAATAAGCAACATTTCTCTCGTTTCCCAACTTAACACTAAAAATTAATAGTTTATACTGGTGAGGTGGAGATATCAGTATGTATTCTTTTAATTATTTACGTGAAAATGTTAAATAATTTTGTAAAACAATAGTTCCAAGTGTAGGAAATTGATCATACAATCCGCATAAAATATGCGTCTGGACTCTTATGTAAAATATGTCCATGATTTAAAATACAATTTGAGTGGTACCTCTAAATCGAGGACACTTTTATTTATAACATTCTACGCGTTTCGAGAGTCGAGCGTATGCCACCTTCCAAATTAGCGAAACTTCTCTTTCGTTAAACTTCTCTTTTCTTGCAAGTTAACTTCGTGGAAATACTATAAACAAATGAAGTTGGCCTGTTCCGTCCAAGCAAGTTATCTCTATTTTATTAGATCAACCATATTGCAAGAGTTCTTCCCTTCCTAGAATACCCCAACGTCAACTTCCTGGGGCAAAGTCAGAAACACACCTCTTGTTAGTAAGTTCCACGTCGATTTTCCGTCTCTGGTCTGCTCAATTTCTTGTGAGGGGCAACAGCAGCAGTTGAAGCTGCATTTCTAACTGTTTCAGATACTTTTTTGTTATAGCAGTTGCTGTGAAAGATTTCGATTCTTCAAACTTCGACTTGCTCGTGGATACCTCACTTCTCGAATTATGCAGCTGTATCACCATCCCTACTCCGTAGATAGTCAGAAGGTAAGGCTGGCTCTGGAGGAGAAGGGTATTGATTATACCTCACACCATGTTAATCCATTAACAGGGAAGAATATGGATGCCTTATACTTTAGGATGAACCCGAGCGGAAAGCTCCCCGTCTTCAAGAATGGCACCCACGTCATCTTTGACACGGTCGAGATGATTCAGTAAGTCCTCAGATTTGTATGACGCGATCCCCGCCCTGAATGTTTCTTATGTCTTGCGTTCCGACTGCCATGTTGTAGGTATATTGAACGGATTGTCGCGGTCTCTCTAGGTGCTGACAAGACTTGCTTGAGTAACAGAGAAGTAGTTGAATGGATGCACAAGATACAAGCATGGAACCCCAAGTATTTTACCCTTTCCCAAATTCCTCAGAAGTATAGCCTCTTTGTTTCGAGATTCCTCAGGCGGGTGATAATAGCTCGAATGGCCGAGCTCCCCGATTTGGCAAGTGCTTACCACCGCAAGCTAAAAGATGCTTATGAAACAGAGGAGAAGATGAAAGACCCTGAAGTTCTCAGGCGAAGCAGAGAACATCTCATTAGACTTCTGGATGAAGTAGAGAAGAAACTGAGTGAGACTGACTATTTAGCCGGGAAAGAGTTCTCCCCGGCCGACGTCGCACTGATCCCGGTGTTAGCTCGCTTGGTACTCCTGAACTTCGAGGAGGAGTACATAACCAGCAGGCCATGCACCGCAAAATACTGGGTTTCGATGCAGCAGAGACCGAGCTACGGAGTGGTCATCGGCAACTACTTTGATGGGTGGAGAAAGCACAGAACATTGATAAGGACATGGTGCTTCCTACGTTTCAGAAATATGTTCAAGAGATTCTAACACAGTGAAGAAGTTGAAATCGAGTTAGAAATGCCAAGATAACTCGATTTTGTAATTTTCTGTAGTAAGTCGCAACATGTCGGTACAAAGGTATGTAAAGAAAGGTCTTGTACTTGTTTAAGATGTCAAATATTACCTCGTACTTGAAACCAGTTCACATTATAAAACCTTATACATGTTAACGGAACACTTGATACCTGAAGTGTTAATTTTCTGGTGATAAGAGACCAGCATACACCACCCTATGCACATACTGGCTCTGCTCGGCCAACCTGCCATTACCCAGCTGCACTCAGCCTTGTACCACCTCGGCTCACCCTGCCAATGACCGCTTCCTGATTTTCCTGACGGCAGCTGCTCGGCCAACCTGCCATCAACAGTTCTCAGGACCGATATGCTCATATCTGACGGCAAAGATGAAAGGAACAAAGCTTCCACACAGAGGACAAGTTCCTTACGACAGTAATAGAAACTTGAATGCATAAGACTAGAGCACCTGCATAGATGGAGATCCGAGTGCAGCCAAATGACACAAGGGGAGATCAAGTTCTGATATGCTGCTATCCAAAAATCAATGTTGAAAGCTACATGATCCAACTAATAAAGTCTTCAAGTGCACTGCAATGGCCAAAACTGCTGCATCTCATATCTAAGGGCAAACAATCTAGTGTCCCATATCTCATTTGTCACCAGACAGTAAACCTTACGGTAATCTCAAAAACAAACGAAACTGCTGATATATATAATCAAAGCAGCACAACCTTTCATAACCATGAATCATTTCCCTCTTGTAATGCCATGTCGGCCAAAGATGAACTTTAAACGAAACAAATGACATGAGTAATAACAGTATCTACCTCATGGAGGTGCAAACAAATGGATCAATGTCAGAAGTTAAATAGTTGCTAGATTGAAGAACACCATGCCTCAGGGCAAAGATGGGGAAGAAAATAATTGAATTGCAAACAGAAAATAATTGGGTATACATAAGATGGGGAAGAAAAAATCCCAGAAAACTTTTAGAGTATAACCTAATTATCGATGCTCATTTAGCTGTTCTGGTTGCTGATAATAGTAATTTCCAATATTTTCTGCGTTAAAGCCTACATCCTGTGCAGAGCTCAAGGCTTTGTGCTCCTTTGGAAAACTTCCTACATTTCCCGGGTATATTCCACCTCTTGAATTGTTTCCAACATAGCCCCACTGAGTCCCATTCCGTATCCAAGGAGGCGGCGGCTTATTCCACTTCTGCTGCCTAAAGTACCTTGTCCCTAAATCATGTGACAATCCTCGAGGACGTTTAGATGCATGCTGTAAGTTTGCATCTGCATTTTCCAGACCAGACTGGTAGGAACCACTGGTACTTGGGCTGTCTTCGGAACAGGCATGCTTGTGGTCCCCCTGATGTGCTTCTGGCAAATCAATAGATCGAGAGCCAACCGAGAAAGGAGCTTCTTTGTTAGGACGGGGGACGGGGGGTAATGGTGGGAAAGGATGAAAAACCACTCCTGGTGCAATAACCCAGCTCTCCATACTTCCTGTATGAGACAACCCAAGCTGCTGCACAATCGGCAATGGAATTCCATATGAGACAGGCAAGCACGAGAGGAACTTCTTTTGTGGATGGGCAACAATTAAGCCATCAGGACTAGTCTGTTCAGCAATATTGGTCTCAGTTAACAAAGAATCTGATGAGATTTGTTTGGAATGCGGTGATGAGAACCCAGGTGGAATATCATCCAGGGTATTCTGCATTACAGTATCGGCATCAGCAGCTGAATGGTGCAGGGTATCACTCTGATCACTGCGAAGATAACAACCCTCCTCTCTTAGCTTTCCTAAATCATCAAGCAGTTCCCCACCCAGATAGCATGTTCTTTTTGATTC
This sequence comes from Hypericum perforatum, assembly GCA_012979155.1. NCBI lineage: Eukaryota > Viridiplantae > Streptophyta > Magnoliopsida > Malpighiales > Hypericaceae > Hypericum > Hypericum perforatum. The sequence goes on from SOPF01027823.1 coordinate 327,317, forward strand.
TGGTTGTTGTATTAACCCGGATTCAACTATTGTTTCATCTTCAGGAACAGAAATCAGCACTGGCTTGTCCTGATCCCACCTAGTTTTCCGCTTGCGTATTCTTGCAGTACCACCAACCAAAGAAAACCCCGCTGAAGATGTGGGAGGCTCAGGCTTCGAAAGAGTATCTACCAATTCTGTAGGTCTTGGAGCCTGGTCAGGCCAATGATTCTGGGATGCCAACACTCCACCACCAAAGATTTTTTTCCTTTCATCATCCCTATCTAGAAAGCAAATTTTTCTGACATGTCTAGGAATCCATCTATCGCGGAAATTCCGTGCAATTTGATGAACCTGAAAACAAAATAATTTCAGTTACATTTCTTTAATGTTGCCATGTGATGCAATTGGAAGCAAAAAATGGACAAATTTGAGAAAGCCACCCAAATAAACATTTCCAGAAATCCAGCTTTATAAGTGACAATTCACTAAGCCATAAAAAAGCTGCTTGTCATGTAACGGGGAAGTTTAGAAAGTTACCTGCTTGTCATCGTGCTCCGTCAGGGATAGCATGGACTCTATAAAGCTGCAACAGCCGATGTAAGATAATTATTTACAAGACATTAGATTGAACGACAACCAACAATCCACTGGGATCACCGGATATAATGCTTGAATAGATTAAACGTGAGAAAACAAAGGCAAGCCAACAGTTGCATTCATGATTGTAGTTCTCATACAACAACCTACAAGACAGAGCTGTGGATAAAAAAATTTCATACCAAAAAGATATTGTGACATCACAATACCAATAACAAACCAGAATTGTACTCTATTTATAACACACATTTTGGTCCATGACATTTGATAGATTACCTCTCAACTCCAGGATGAGGAGGGCCTTTGCAAATATGCTCCAGGGTTAATATTTCTCGGCCTGCCAAGTACTCTAAGACCTGGACACAATCAGTTAGCAACTAAGACACAACAGCTTATGATATTCAGCACACAGAAAACTAACAGCAGAAAGCTTCAGGAGAATGTACCTTAAGAACCTTGCGAAGAATAGGCATCTTTTTAAAATCCCGTCTGCACTGCTTCATCATGTTGTGGAGCTTCTGCAAAACTGAAATTAAAAAATATATATTAGTTCACCAAGATACAATACCCCAGTCATCCGGTATGCAAAATGCAATTAGAAGCAGAGATTTTATATGTATGGAAAGTTAGGCATTTGAAGGGAAGCAGCCTACCATTTTTTTCTACAATGTCAGTCAACACTGTCCTTGATTTAGTCTTTAAAATTGCATCAAGTAGCATCGAAAGATCTCGATTTCTGTATTAAGAAATTTAAAGCAGATGAGCAACAAATCATAAGAGAAACTGTAGAGTATAAAGATTAACAAGATTATAGCAGGATCTTCCAGCATGGTATACAAATATAGGCATTACGACCATAAAAGAGAAGCTATTTACCTCTGAATTGTTTCACCATTTCCATTAGAGCCAGAAGCAGCTGTAAGATGCAAGAGCTGCAAATAGCCTCTAGGTGCATCCTATCACAAGGCAAGGTTTTGATTAGATATTATCACAAGACCCATCAAGATCCCCAAAAAAAGTTTCTTAAACTTTAGTCTAAGACAATTTGAATGAAAGAAAAATGTGCAGTACAATCAGCACAGGAAAAAACTCATCCATTTCTTGCAGAATCTAACAGCTTCACTTGTTGGGCAGCAGGAAGAGATTGCAAAGCAAGCCAAGTTAATTGCCAGAGGTTGATTAACATGTGTCAGAAATCATTTTTTGCATTCTGCAGAGTTTCCGAATATCCACATTCCACAAAACTTCAATCACGGATAAACAGAATATCAGAATCCTTACTTTCTTTCTGCTGATACCACCATCCTTATCCAACAGCTCATTGAGTTTCTCTTCAACTGCAAGCATTAGGAGAGGAGTTAAGGAAATACCATATAATGCACATATTCAAGTCTAGATAAGTAAAAGCAACTCTAACCTGCCTCAAACCTTCCATTAGCAACAACTTCCATCAGCTTCTTAGATTTCCAAGAGAGAATTTCAGTTCTCTTGGCCACAATTTGAGCTTTACGAGTGTTGGACTGATTAGAAAGATGCTTCCCCTTCTTCAAAGAAAAAGATTGATCTGAACTTTTCAAGTAAAAACGTGATTTCACAAAAACACGTTTCGCCCCAGCCGCGGAAGATTTAGACTTTTCGCTAGCAACGCAATCAGATGGTAGATTGCTCTCTGTGTATAGAGGGGCCTCTGATATTTGAATGGCACATGATGTTTTGCTTACAGTTTCTTCTGTTGACATCTCTGGTCGAGAAACAAGTAAAGGCCTTGTTGATGCATCCTCTTCCTGGGATAGCATTTCAGTTGGTTGACTAGAAAATGAACTTTCCTTTGAATCGGCAACAACAGTAGATTGTTGGTGAACGAGGTCATCAAATTCTGAGGCAATCTCCGTATTTCCAACGGTATTAATGGATTTGACTATTTCCTTAGCTTTCAACATACCATCTGAGACTTGCATGTCTACTCCATCCAAGGACTTGGTTCTTGTCATATCACCTCTAGACCGTTCTCTCCTTTCAAGCATTACAGGTTCAGGAAATTCTTCATCTGAATCCACTTGGTCTATAAAGTCAGAGTTAACTGGATCACCACCAATATAACCTCTGCATTGGAGTGAACCACAATAGCATTTTTTGGCGGCAGCTCCTACAACCCTTACATAGTTATAGTCGAATGTCACCTCTTCACCCTGTCAAAGTGTATGTTAATAAACAAAAATAATAATTAGTACATCAATAATGACGGAAAGCCTTATCCTGACTCACCAATCATAATGGTGCTGATGAGAGGGAAGAAAATTACAAAAAAGTTGGGTGCAAGACTAATTGATTCCTGGCAATGACCTTGGAACAAAAGTGTGCCACATAATCTTTGACATTACCTTCTTAATATCCCTTAAAGCAAACAGTCCTATGCATATCTCTCCGTTGACTACCCACTGCACCGAGAAGAAAAAACAACTAAAGTAAAATTACAAAGAACAGTTTGAAATTAAGATTACTAGAATACTGAGAAGTGAGAAGTAGTTCAACTGCACCATGAGCCAAATTTCTGAAAGCTAGTTTAAGTTTGCAGTCAACATACAAACTAAATAAAGAAGCCAATACACGATATGTTTCAGGAGATATTTAGTAGAGTAAAATACACGATACGATATGTTTCAGGAGATGACAATTCTTCTGTTTGGTTTAGGGTGGGAAGGAGGGATATTTGTTTATGTTGTCGAGTGACTTGGGATGACTTGCCGTTGATTCGTCAGAAAAGTGTTAAACAGACCATCAAAAAAAGGGGCGAAAAAGTAGATTTTTGAAACAATAGGAAGGAGATCAATATTCAATACATTTGCGCAATCATAAGGCTTAAACTGTATTTTACTCTATTCAGTATCATGGCATTCGTCTCTCTCTCAAATAATAATTGAGAGGAATGCAACACAACTTGAAGAACTCATATACCTGAGAAATACTCGAAGACCCCAACCAATTCAGAAGGAACAGATACAAAACATCCAATCAAAAACATTGGTTAGCAAAGTTTTGCTGTCACGTATAAATTTGATTGCCAGAATAGACTTCTAAAATGAAACATTCGACTTTTATCATGCATGACAAAAGATTAACCAGCGTAATTAAACCATATGAATTATTTTTGTTCTTTAACTTAATTTGCTTTAAAAGCAGAACAAATAATTAGATTTCAGTTTTAAGAAAACATCCCGTAACCATAGCATTTAGATAGGTAAATGGATACCTTTTCAGTACGGCAATTTGGATCACAACTATGATTAATGAACCGTCCCAAGTTCCCTTTTGCACATGCATCTATCACCTGAAAGATAGAATCTTGAATAAGGAAAATAAAGAACTTCTGGCAGTGTAATCAAGTGTCATTAAGGAAAAAAGAGATCACGTGGAAACTAGAACCCCACATTAGTGAAGAAAATGCATTTGTAATAAAAAGAATTGTGTACAATATGTGCACATCAATATAGACCCTTATTATTATTTTAATTGACGTTACGACTATTTGAGAAGAAAAGCTTTGTGAGAAATAAGAAAAAAATATACACAAACCTCACTGCCATCAAGTGTCATGAAGTAGAAATGCTTGTGTCCCATGGAAGCATACTCTTTCAGCCGAGCCTGATAATTGCGAATATCAAGTACCTGATAAACCAGGGATCAGAATCTTTCAAAGAATGGGAGAAAAAAAAAGACTGACGCAGTTGGCCTTGCAGTCAAGAACTTCAGATTCATTCTAGAAGATCAAAATGATCATCAATTGGTTCTACAACTATAATATACTATTTACGCACTCAAATTTGAAACTAGGAAAAAAATAATAGACTATCAACGAGTATCATTTCTGCGAAAAGACAATTCCTGAATAATAGTCAATTAAACTTGTGTGTTATACAGTGAATGGGTTCATAAGGATAAACGACGTTACCTCCCCCACATACTCAATAAGAAATTGCCCTGTTGATATATTCTCCTCCAACCTCAAACCAAAACCTTTCTTGCCACATCGATCCCACTTCATTTTGGCATAACTGCGTTTGTGGAACTGCATACATTTTTTTTAGACAAGAAAATAACTTCAGCATTTGGAAAGAGTAACACGAAAATGAATGGATCAGTTTCTAGGATCAAAATGGTACCTGTTGATTTGAACAAAGGTCTACACATGGACAGGTACCTGGTATGCACTCAATATTCAGCACTCTATTCAGGCATCCATCTCTGCAACCCAACCCGCCATCTGGTGGTGGTTTACAACCACAGACCATTATCTACATCAATGTAAAGAAAGAAACTTAATTATTATAAAATATAAAAAAATCAAAATCCATAAAGTCTTAATCAACAGAGAAAAAAATGTTCACAGCCTTATTTTCTTGCAATAAGTACTTTAGAAGGCAATAACATGATGCAAGGACAAGGCTGCGTACTAAGTCACAAGTTTACATCCCAGTCCCTTCCATGGTCCCAGGGCTGCAATGTTTGGCCCTCGCACCAGTTATACTAACTCATCCAATTCATACATGACAAAGCTTCAAAATCACACCAGACATTATAAATAACAGAAAAATGTTTGACTGATTCCTGGCAAAAAATTAGCCTGGAGAAATGGCATTGTTAACAGGATGACATAGTTTTCACAGGCCACTGCAGCACTTACATGCTATTAGCCTCCTAGATTCTTGACAAGTACAATCCATGTCCCAGTCCCTTTCTTTAATCCCAGGGTTGTGTATTCACATGTCATATTATTGTAACTTATCCATTTTATATATGAAAACCTTCAAATCCACTAAGGGCTATAATAATAGAAGTATAAACAAGAACAGCACATCGAAACAGCAATAACTTCAGCATCAAGCTCACACCTCATCAATTGATTGAGTCTTTCGTCTACGGTGCAGAAATTGATTGTTGGAAATGCGCACAAATTCATGCTCCTTGGAATCTGAAAGATGTATAACAACAGAGATCACGGCACAGAGTGAAAACTCTAAATATGCCAAACTATTGAGAAGGCAGCAAAAGCTTCAAAACCATAGTACAACTTCCAAAAGCACCTGTGTGACTACATTCCGATGCCAAACTATTTGCGATGGCACCAAAAGCTTCTTCGTCAGCGTCAGGTATTCCTAACTCAGCATTAATTTCAGAATTTGACATCTCCTGGGGGATGGAGCAGTCTGCAAAGGCATTATCCATATTGTCTCTACAGACCCTAAGCACAAAAGCAATGGTAATGACAATCAGTTTGCAACATAACATGTCAGAAAAGAGAAAAGAAACACAAGTTGCAGAGCAGGTCACAAGTCACCCATGATTTACTATAAGAAGAAGTGAACTGAAAGCATGAAACTCAAGCTTTTGACCATTAAACAATGGCCAGATCTGTTAAACAGTATACAGTATCTTTCTCAATATAACTAAACATAATGAGGAGCAGGTAAAACATATAGCGTTATTGCAGCTGTGTCAATGATAGAATAATAAAAAAACAGACAAGAAAATGCAGTTCAGCATGCAGGACCAAGAATGCAGAGTGGTACCATCGACAATTTGTCAGACCAATTGAATCAGCCAATTGTTCAGAAATGCGCCGCCACTTAAGACAATCATCACATCGCACCCAAGCACTATCCAGGGGCAAAGCCTCATCTATCACCCCACTAGATGCTGCACTAAGACCGCCAGCATTTGAAGATGTAACACAGCCACTTCCCTTAGCTTCTCCATTCTCGCTGCGTAAGCAATTACCTACACAAATGGCATTCATGGACAAATGATCAGCACCAACTGGAACATATAATATTTGAATAGTAATACATAACAACAAGCACGTACGACATATTTCCACATGCATACCTGCTTCAGAATTGTGCTCTATTTTGTCAACATTATCGCAGCCATTCTTCTCCTTCGTCTTATTTTTACCAGCTGCTTTCTGTTCATTGCCCTTCTTTGCACTACCAGTTCGCTGCCTGCTCTTCGAGCCAGGTGTAGCAGACCTCTTTTTCCTTGCTCCATTTGACTTCCTTTGTCGTCTCTGGCCTTTCGACTTCGTTATAGCAACTGGAGTTTCCGAATCCTGCAATTCCGGGTCCTTCAGATTACCACCATCCACGCTGGTCAGAGCTTCCGGACCTTCGTCGCCATTAGAAACTTCAATCTCACCCGGGAAAGGTAAAACCTCCTGCGTAAGTTCCTTACTGCTCGAGGAGTTAGTCGACCCATTAGCACTGGCAGACGAAGCAACAATCTCATCAGTGCAGGCATCACCACCACTGCTCTTCACCCTTCCCTCTCGCTTCTTCAGTGGCTTGGCTTTGTTCCCACTTCTTCCCCCAAGTTTCCTCTCGGGAACAAAGTTCGACACTTCCGAATCCGGAGAAGCTACAGGCTCCCTATCTCCGTTCTCATTCACTCCCTCCTCACCAGAACCTTCAACAACAACAGAATCAACACCAACCCGACCCTCTGATACTGCCGAACCAACAGTATCCACGGAATCCTTCTCGTTCTCCACCTTAACTACAGAGGCGGGAATAACTTCGGCCTCCACGACACTCTTCACGTCATCCTTCCCCACCTTAACCCGCAACCTAAACCGAGGCAAAGCGCAACCTTTTCCACCCACATTGTTTCCGTTCCCCTTCCCGCCCTCCCCCAACCCGTGCCCTAGACTCTGATCCGACTTCCTAACATCCCAATTCAACCCCCACACGCTCCTACGAACCCGCCTCGTCACCGACCCTCTCTTCCTTCTCGAAACTGACAGAAACACGCCTTCGATACCCGAACACCCGTTCCGGTGCATTTCCGGCGACACATCGTCCCCGTCCGACCTCAAAGCCGCTTCCCCGTTCTCCGTCGCCGGAACCAAATCGCCGGCCGGCTCCATCGAGAGGGGCCCACAAGCGACGGAAAATAAGGAGATAAGTGAAAAAGGAAAAGACGAAAAAGGGCTTCTCAATTGGAAGAAGAGGAGATGATGATATGGAGGAGGATGAAGAGAGAGGTTTTGGAACGGTTTTTTTTTTGTGCGATTAGGGATTGGTTTTGTTTTTTGTTTGCTGGAAAACGGTGCCGGTTTGGGGGAGAGATAGGTAGGTCTTCGTAGACAATGTCGTGGTTTGTTGGATAATTACGCGCTTCTCCGTCGCGTTGGAGCTTTGGTCTTTGTGTCCGATTTTGCTAGTCATTAAGAACATCCGCACTCGTGCCCTCGTTACAGTGCCACGCCCTGGCGTCACGTCAGCCGCGTTCCTGTTCTAAGTTTTTAGCTTGCAGTGGTGTTTTCGCTACAATGCCACGCCCTGGGCGCCACGTCAGTTTTTTTGTCAGCTCAGTTTTTTTAAAATTCAGCTAACAGTATCAAATTTGAGTATTTTTTCGCGTAACTTCGAAAACGCTAAATTTAATTTTGAAGTGCCACAGTTTGCGAAATGGAAATTTTATAAAATTAAAAATATATGAAATGCGAACTTGGAAACAATTACATAAATTTAAAAACTGAAATTGATTAATCCTTATATAATTGTGAAAGCAAAAAAATTTTAATTGTATGGGTGTATGCTTCGATCCATCCTCCACATGCCTGAGTTAGGCGTTTATACCTACTTTTCATTTGCTCACAGTTTCTTGGACAGAGGTCGCTCAGATTTTCTATACGACATTAGTCGTAGATTTGCTTGATGCGGACCCAAAGGCATTGCCCCTTGTGGTTTGTGCCGATAATGACATCTTCACCAACCTGTATATAAGTAGATATTAGTGCAATGTCTTCTTTTACACTCCACGTCTTAGCAATGGTTTTGTCTTTTTTGTGGGTGATGATGACTGTGGTTGTGGAATTTGCACTGGGCTTGGTCGAGTTTCAGGAAAGTTTGGTTGGCAATTTGGCAGATTTTGGAAAAAACTTGTAAAGTACCAAGGTGGGTATGGTGGCATCTAGGAAGAATTTTTCGAGAATTTCGGGTAAACTGGTCGAGGTTGAGGGTAGTTTGGTGGGATGTGGCCTATTGGTTGGTCGGTTTGGCCTATTACTTGGCTGGGCTGGAGGATCGCTTGAGCGTGTGTTTGGTGGATCTTGGTTTGACTTAGGAATTTGGCTTAGGTTTTGGCTAATCTGGGAGTAAATATTGGGGTTAGAAGCTAAAAAATCATTATTTAGACTAAATTCTCTAAAATCGGTCCAATAAAAATCCTCACTTTCTTCATTGGGATCCATATCTAATTAGAATGTTAATTAGAAATTCTCAATATAATTAAGAAATAGGAGAGGAAAGGAGAGGAGAAGAGTTGGTGTGAAAAATATGAACAAGGTTGTATCAATTTATAGATTTTTCAAATGAATTTGGACCACAATTTTTTTTTAAATAAATTTGGAGCACACACATTTTTTATCCGACATGTCTTGTTATTTGGATTCAAAAAATTATATAAAATTACCGAAAAATTATAAAAAAATTTTAATTGGACAGAAAGGTCAAAAATAAATTGTTGACTGGGCGACGCCCAATCAGAGAGGGTCATGTTTCCCAGGGCACAGGCAAATGTCTGGGAAGAGGAGCACTTTGCTAACATGCGAAGGCGTCGCCCGTGTTAGCGAGGCATGCCGTCATGTGGTGGGCCAGGGGCACACGCCCCGCCCGCTGCGGATGGTCTAATGATTTCCTATTGTGTAACCCTTCAAAAATAAGTTGATATATTAAGTAATTAGAATTAATAAAAATATTAATTTGAAAATGAAGAAACATTAAATTACAAAGAGTTTACACACTGTTTACTTTTTGAAGGGTCTAAATTCATTTAATGAGACTTAAGAAAGAAGGGAAAACTTAAGTTAGTTAATAATAATGAGCTGAGAGATTGAAAAAGATACCAAAAATATAGGTTGTTTTTCTCTTATTATAAAAATGGTTAGAACCTAAGGGTATTTACTAAATAAAAGAGAATCTAAAATTGACGAGCTTATCTAGAAAGTTCGCAATTAGACAAAAGAATAAAAAATATATGCAAAACTTGCTAACATGATGATATCAGCCTCGGGATCTACTCCCTCAATTATAAGTGATGTTGACATCATTTTAACACCTCTCTCTTGTGTTTTGTGCAAAAGAAGAGCTGGGATCTTTCTCTATTTTTTTCGTGGGCTTCTCCTGTTTGGTCTCATAATCAAGTTTTGGGCTCAGAACTTTTCAACCAATGAAGATAGTGCAAGCCCATCCTTCCTTGTAGTTTTTTCTACACGGTTCAACTTTAAGTGTCCTTCTTCATCATCTATTTTGGAAAGTCCATCAAGGTCAATTGGCTTCAAGCTAGACTCGAAATATTAGAAAATCCAAGTTTGCAGAGAAATATATAGAATAAGGTAGGAGCCAATGGTTTAGTCAGGATGTCTGCCACTTGGAGCACATGAAACAAGTGGACCAAGCAACTTGTGACCTTCTCGTAGTCCAAGTGGCAATCTAGCTCAATATGCTTCGAATACTGGGTTTTTAGCTATGTAAATTGCTGACTTGTTAACACAGTAAAGTGAAACTAGAAGACAATGATCAACTCTCAGATCATCAAGTATATATGTGAGCCATTGGACCTTGCATCTTAGAGATGTTAATACTTTATATTCTAATTCAAAAGAGCTTTTAGACACAGTTGGCTGCTTTTTAGACTTGTAACAAATGAGAAAATTGTCAAGGAACATACAAAATCCAATGGTGGGTCGTCCAGTATCCTTGTAGCACCCTAATTTGCATTTGAGAAACCTGATAGTTTTAATTCTGATGTTGCTAGGAAGAAAAGTCCTAAGCCTGGATGTCTAAGTTGTAGAATTTTGGACCATAAAAGTATGCATCACTTTACAATTCTAAAAAAAATTGACTCCTGTAAAATTTTAGCTGCGTACTCCCTCTAACAAAGATGGATGCCTTGGTACAAGCTACTTTAATACCAAGGATAAATCCAAGCTGACCAAGATCCATAATCTTCAATTTATTATAGAGGAATCTCTTTACCTGGTATATGTGATTAAGATCATCTCCCGCCAATATAAAATCATCAACATAAATAAGGCGGTAAAGTCATAAGGTAGGTTATCATAAAAACGAACATAGAGTGATCAGATTTACATTGACAAAAATCAAATTGTATTAGCAAAGAAGTCAATTCCTCAAATCAATATCAACTAGCTTGCTTGAGATTGTAGAAAAATTCTTTAGCTTGCATACTTGGTTTGGACCAGATGATAGACATGGTGGGAGATATATATATAAACTTCTTCATACAATTCACCACAGAGAAAAGTATTATTGGCATCGAGTTATTATAAAAACTAATTTTTGTTGGCTACAATAGCAAGAATCAGTCTAACAGAGGTTGATTTAACAATTGGAGAAAAAGTGTCTAGATAATCCATATCAAGAGACTAAGAATATCTTTTGGCAACTAATCGAGCCTTAAATGCTCTATAGTCTCATTGAAATGATATTTAACTTTATAAGCCTACTTACAACCAATTGGTTATTTATCATGAGGCAAAATGAATATCTCTCAAGTTCCATTCTAACATAGAGCACTCAATTCAGTTTTTATAACTTTTCTCCAACAAAGAAGTTGTCTAGATTCTTCAAAATTGCTTGGTTCTTTGAGAGTATATAGGGCTAGTGTGAAGACCTTATGAGACTTGTTGTTCGGCTTTGCTTTGCTTTGCAGTTGAGTGTTCGGATTATCCTTTGTGCTTGATCCAAAGTGTACTGATGATTCGCGTGTTGTTTAAGGCTTACTGGCCACCTATGGCGCGCGTCACTAGTGCCTCTAATGCGGGCCAACTGTGTCCGATAGAGCTCGACTCACGAGCTCGTTGTGCGGCCCAGATTTTCTGGGCAACTATGGCGTGCGCCACTATCCTTTTATGCGCGCCAATGTTCTACGTGCAAGAATAATAGCGCGCGCCACTCCTCCTTGGCGTGCGCCAACACTCAACAGCAAAAGCACAGAGTAAGTCTGGTTTTGTTGATCCTCAGAGAATTGATTGTTAAGACTTCGTACTTAGATTCCAAACTCGATTAGGAGTATATTATGAAGATTGGTTGATTGATAACTTGAACAAACTTCTAGATTAATGATCTAAAGATTTAAACTAGTCAAAAGTCTATGAACTTCAAAACACCAAATTACAATCTAGTTTAGCAAATTTAACTAAAAGTGAGTTTAGTACCATTGAATCTTATGTAATCAAGCAACTCAAGGGGTTTATTATGCTCTTGTTATGATCCGAGTGTTCCATAAGCAACAAACCTATACTTTCGTGCTAGATTTGCCTAAATTGACCATTAGCAAAACTTAAACCAATTAGATGTTCTTTCGACCCCACTAATCGATCTAAATCAAGCTAAGATCCAACTTTAGTTTTCACTCAGTGGACAATTAATTACTTAAGTAGATTTCTCATTCATTAAGCAACTAATCATCTAGTTAATCTTTACATTAATTCCATCACCTTTCGGTCTCAAGTTTTAACTAAGATCATAATCATGGATAATCACAAGGTTTTTATCACAACCAGCTAGTCTAAACCATTGTCAAAAGCAAGAACTAATCATGATCATAAACTATGGGAAACCATGTTTAATCTTTAAGTTCATTAACTAGAACATAAGTCTATTAGTTTTTAACCCCTCGAATTAGTTGATTACATGTTAGTTCCTAGGCACCAAACCCACAGAATTAACTACTCACACATGCTTAAGCAAAAACACAATATAAACATCAACATACTTAAGCATAAAATGAACAAAATGAAGAGAAGAAAGCTTATCAAATGATCATGAAGCTTTCTTCCACTTCTTCAAGTCCAATCCAGAGAGGAGAGTTACAATTCGTGGCTTGTTTTTGGTTCTGGCTATCCTTTGCTCTTCACCTCACCCATTTTTTCATTATGAGTCATTATGAACTAAAACCCAAAATAAAAGTAAATAAAACAATAAACTAATCTAAAAATCCTAACTACTCCCTCTATTATCTCCCTAATATGTCTACCACACCCTCCTTCTGTGTAAAATCCCGAGTGCCTTGGCCCCAAGGTGTTTGCCAATAAGAAAAGCAAGTGGGTTGGCCAACAATCTGTCACTGTCTGTCCATGGCGTACGCCAATAGCACTATGGTGTGCGCCACTCGTGTCGTCAGCCATTGTCAGAGTGACCTCTCCTCCTTCGAGTACCAACAGCGCGCACCACCTGTGCCTATGGCACGCGCCATGCCTTGACAGGTCTTGTTCTTACTTTCGTGAGCTCTATCTTGCCCATGCCTTAGCACCGTCGATCACTCATCCTCTTCAATTCCATAAATAAGCTCCTAAAACCACGGAAACACGATGAGAAATAACAAACACAACTAAAAATCATAAAGAATGAAAACTAACACAAGATAACTAAAAATTAACTAAAAACTCTAAAATAATTCTAAGAAATCAACACAAATAATGAGTGTTTTAGCCACTCATCACACTCCCACTCTTGAATCATTGCTTGTCCCCAAGTAAGACTCTCATAAAGACAAAAAACTAAACAAAAATCACATAAGAACACACAAACACATAATAAGGTAAAAACTTGGCATAACTAGATCAAAACTTAATTTCCCTAAAAAATATCAACTTATATCAAAATCCCATCATAAACCTAGTTAGTTCATCAATTCAAAGCACAAAACACTATGCACTAGTAGACACCTCGACACTCTATTATTTAAACAAGTGTTGACTCTATGTAAAAGACACTAGAAGGTTAAACTCTTAAGGATAGAAAAGTGTATCACTCATGTAGTGTGTATGGTCAATTTTCCTATCACTCGCATACAGGTCAAAGCATCCTACGTCCTACTCAGTGTTATCTAAAAGTTACAATGGTTGTCAATGATCGGAGGACTTTTTTATCGGGTTGTAATGGGGCTGAAGGTCAGGGTGAGATAAAAATGTATGGATAGTGGTTAAACCACCCAATCCGAGGACTCGATATAATAACTACAGAATCACTCGACTATGCTAAAACATTCTCACCAAGTATATAAAAGTAAACTCCCTAATATCCCAATGTGCTAGTACCGAGAAGCCCAAGATTTGCCTAGAAACTTATGTTTATTCAATTTCACATTCTTTTTTTTCTTTTCTTTTCTTTTCACTTTTTTTTTTAAAATTCAACACACTATAAAAACTACACATGTCTAGGCAAACTTGGCTTCTCAACATGTTATGTACCATAAAAACAATCCTAACCATATACCCCAAGCCAGTTTCAGATACCAACTACTTTCAATACAATACATCCCCAACATGCGCAACCTATGTGTCCTCGAATCGGATGGTCAAAGGTAGGGATGGTGATAGATAATAGGCTCAAAGTTGGCTTCCTCATCTAAGATCAATAAAAAGGCTCGGCACAAATTGTTTTATGCAAACGGTAATAAAGGATTTTGGCTCTAAGGCTCTAGGCTCAAATATCAAAGAATGCCCCATCTTCTCACAACTTCCACGCAACCTAGACCACGATAAGTACTAGTAGGATGCCTCGATTAACTAACACTAGTATGCACCTCATGAAAAATAGAGACTGGCGTCTCTTCCATTGGCTCAAATTTCATAAGGTTCACTCATAAACCCTCTAGTCTAATCTACATAACGAAACCACTCGTTTAAACAACCAAGTATGAGGTTTCTACCCATTCCTAGGCTTTGTGCTCGAATTAAATTCCTAACTAAGAGTTTGATAAAATTCTAACACAAGTTGAAAATTTTTGAGAGGGGTCAAATTTTGATAAATTCATGCCAAGTCTAAACCTAAACAACCTAGACACTCTAAATTAACCTAAAAAGGAAGATTCCTAGAAGGAACCCTCCCCACACTTGAGCGACACATTGTCCTCAAGGTGTCTAAATCATGCAATCAAAAACATAAATAACACACAAAAATAAAATGCAAGCGTATAAGTAACAAAGACAAACAAATAAACGCACTCAACAAACCTAAATGAAAAATCTAACACAAAAAGAAGCAAATAAACAAAGAAATAAAAGAAAAAGGATAAGGAAGTAAGAGCTCCCTATCAATCCTGTGCTGGATCCTGAGGTGGTGGTAGAGACTGTGGACAAAAAACCTTCGACTCTTCCCACTACCCACTAATCGTCAGACTCATGAATCGATGTACCAGTGCAATGTAGGGATCCCTGATCAGGGCATTGGGTACACTCCTAGACTTATATCGCTCAAAATCGGTGAGCTCATGCCACGCTCTATGAGCATGCGAACAGGGCGAAAAATCTAATGCCAATCCCCCAAATTGAAACTCAAATAGCGCAACAAATTTATCCTCCTCCATAGTAAATTCTTTGCTAAAAAGCCTAGCGGAGAAGGATCCATTATCCTTAGCTATTGTCAATGTCATAAAGAATTCACAGCTCAATTCCTCTATTCCTAGAACTTCCTTATTCATAAAGTACTTCCATCCAAAATTTCTCAACATCCTCTTCAACTCCCTCTCTAAACCCAATTTCATCATATCGTCCATATTAAACCTAAAGTAGCTTACAGTTTCTATCTTAGAGAAATGGGTGTACCTCCTCCCTTCCCAATCATGAAAGATCGAGAAAGGAGCGTTATAGCAGTCAGCAATGTCCGAAAGTTGAGGATTCTCTGTTGGTGGTGAGGAAGTCCTTGCCCTCTTGCCCTTTCTGCTTGCACGGCTTGCTCCTTCACCTCCCGCCATGGAAAATGTTTGGAAAGTAGTGGGTTTTGCTTGGGGAAGGTTATGGAAGAGTGCGCTTGTGGGGATTTGATGTTCTTGGGAGTTTTGAAATTTGGGGAGGGAGTGAAAGTGAGGAAAATGGTTGTGGCCGAGAGGTTTATAACCCCTTTTACTATGTATTAGTGTGCGCCAATAGTACCTATGATGCGCACCACTCGTACCTATGGCGTATGCCACTCGTACCTTCGTGCACCAGTTGCGTGCACCACTCGCATATGGCGTGCGCCATCCAGTTTCTAACTCGGTTTTTCCTCATTCTTTTGTCGTATATACATACAACATTGAAATTAAACACATAATCATTACTTCAAAACAATCTATGCTAATTTTTTTTTGTTTTTTATTTTTTATTTTTTTGATTTTTGGCTTTTATGTACGCTGCATTCCTGGAAAGCTTGAAAACCAGACGCCCTATTCTGATGGGTCATACTTTGACGGATTGTCAATTATTATGACCTTTTCGGCACGAAGCTTAAAGAGGTCACGACATATTAGCACAGTCACTCAGTTGGAGTATAGTACTATCTTTGATGCAATCATCATCAAAGGTACAACTTCGCTATCCACCACTCACACAGCTCCTCAATCGCGTACCAAGACGAAGTCCCTGGTCTCGCAACACTTTCAGCACAAAGCTTAACCGGGTCTTGACGCAACAGGACAGTTCACTCAGTTTGCGAAATTGTACTATGTTTGCTACAAACACTGTCGTCCTCCAACTTCCCACACTTGTGATAGAACCCAAATTTTGCCATCCTTCTTCTGTATGCACACTTCGATGTTCCTCTTGAATGTCTCTCTAAATTCTCTTTACATCTCTCGAGTCTCAATGTCTCTTTTGCTTGCTTCAAAATGATCAGACACAAATCTATCGAGATTTTCCTAAAGATTAAGACTCTCACTAAACACGTATATTTGGCACAAAACATCCTGTTCTTTAATCTCTGTAGGTAAAAGAGGACCACTATATTCACAGATCTAACTCTGACCTTTGCAACATGCACAACTCACAATTGGTGTACCATGATGAACTCGTACCTTTCCTTACGACCCTTTTGGCTTTAAACCTATTCGAGTTACCTTTTATTTTCATGGTATTCACGAATTGTGTGGAGTGTATCTTATGAAAAAGGTCACGAAGCTCAATTCTTAATGTTTCTTTCGCCGTACTAAGAATGATAATGCAAATGTCTCTTGGAAGTTTTTTCTTGACTAAGAAATGCACTAAACTTATGTACTTTGAGCACAGCATTCTTCCTCTCTATTTTCTGCACATAAAAGATGACATAAATCCTATTAGTAAAATAATAAAGGTGAAAAATAATTAAAATAAAAATCCTAAACATGCTAATTTAAAGTCGTCAGCTTGACTTTTTTCATGTTCATGCATTGGACAACATATTAACCAATTGCACTTCCGCAATTTGGTTAATGATGTCTCCACCAAGGTAAATTTTGCACCTTTGACCGTTAACCTTGAAAACTATCCCTTTGTTATCTTGCAGATCAAGTGCCCCAAAAGGGTATAACTTGACAATTTGGTATGGTCCGCTCCACTTAGATTTGAGCTTCCCAAGGAAAAGTCTAAATCGCGAGTTGTAGAGAAGAACATGTTGGCCCTCCTTAAAGTATTTCTTAATGATATGGGCATCATGTCTCCTCTTTGTCCTTTTCTTATAGAGTCTTGAGCTCTCGAATGCCAAATCACGTATTTCTTCCAACTCTGCAAGTTGGAGAATTCTATGTTCATCGACCTTTTTGTAATCGTAGTTAAGGGTTTTGATTGCCCAGAATGCACGATGCTCAAGCTCTATAGGAAGATGGCATGCCTTGCTATAAACAAGCCTGTAGGGTGACATTCCTATTGGAGTTTCGAATGCCATTTGATATGCCCATAAGGCATCATCAAGCTTGTTCGACCAATCTTTCCTAGCCGATCTGACCGTCTTTTCTAGAATCTTTTTAAGCTTTCGATTGGAAAGCTCAACTTGTCAGCTTGTTTAGGGATGATAAGGTGTTGCCACCTTGTGCGTTATCCCATATCTCTTTAGTAGGACTTCAAATGGCTTGTTGCAAAAATGTGATCCACCATCACTGATTATCGCTCGTGGCACTCCAAATCTAAAAAAGAGTTTCTTAAGAAATTGGATAACAACTCTAGCATCATTTGTAGGTGACGCCAAAGCTTCTACCCATTTTGAAACGTGTCAACTCCAACAAGATATACTTTTTGCCATACAATGTAGGAAAAGATCCCATAAAGTCCAATCCCCACACGTCAAAGAGCTCAACCTCTAGAATTCCAGATAAGGGCATCTCATTCCTTTTTGAGATATTCCCCGTTCTCTGGTAGTGATCATACTGTTCCACATATGTACGTATGTCTTTAAATATGTAAGGCTAATAGAATCCGCACTCAAATACTCTTGCTGCAGTCCTTATTCTCCATAATAACCTGAGTAAGGAGTGTTGTGACATTGCTCTAAAATATTAGCTATTTCCCAATCGACAATGCACTTTCGAAGCATCCCATCATTACATCTCTTAAAGAGGTATGGATCATCCCAAACAAACATTTGAGCATCCCTTAGGAATTTCTTCCTTTGAGGGTAACTTAGTCTAGTAGGAACAATTTTTCTAACTAAAAAGTTGGCATAGTCAGCGTACCATAAGGCTTCTACTCTATTTAAGGTCATCAGAGTTTCATCTGGAAACTCTTCCTTTATCTTTCCATCTTTCTCCATCCCATCGCTTTTCTCTAGTCGAGAGAGATGATCTGCGACAATATTTTCAGCTCCTTTCTTATCTTTGATTAACAAGTCAAATTCTTGAAATAATAAAATCCAACACATCAAGTGAGGTTTGGCATCTTGCTTCGAGAATAAATACTTCAAAGCTACATGATCTGTATAGACTATCACTTTTGAACCAAGCACCTATGCTCTGAATTTGTCACAAGCATAGACGACTGGAAGTAACTCTTTCTGTGTGGTAGCATAATTAAGTTGAGCTCTAGCCAATACTCTACTTAAATAGTAGATGACATGTAGCTTCCCTTCTTTCTTTTGTCTGAGCACACAACCCAAAGCTATCGCACATCAACTCAAATGGAAGTTTCTAATCTGGTGATGAAATAACCGGAGTTGTTACTAGAGCTTTCTTTAGAGCATCAAATGCCTTTTGGTATTGCTCGTCAAAGTTGAAAGACATGTCATTAACTAACAAATTTGTCAGAGAATTTGCAATTAGAGAGAAGTTCTTGATGAATCTTCTATAAAAACTCACATGACCCAGAAAGACTCTAATTCCTTTAACTGTGGTTAGTGCAACCATCCATTTTCTCTATCGCCTCTGTCTTTGCTCTGTCCACTTCCATTTCAACTTTAGAAATCTTGTGCCCTAATACTATTCCTTCATCTATCATAAAATG
This sequence comes from Hypericum perforatum, assembly GCA_012979155.1. Lineage (NCBI taxonomy): Eukaryota > Viridiplantae > Streptophyta > Magnoliopsida > Malpighiales > Hypericaceae > Hypericum > Hypericum perforatum. Next base: position 346,143 of record SOPF01027823.1, read on the forward strand.
GCACTTTTCCCAATTGAGCACAAGATTTTTTTCCTCACATCTCTCCAATATTTTATCAAGATTTTCCAGACAATGATCAAATGAGTTTCCAAATACAGAGAAGTCATCCATGAAGATTTCTATTATCTTCTCATTCATCTCCCAAAAGATAGACTCCATACAATGTTGGAATATTGCTGGGGCACAACTTAATCCAAAAGGCATTCTGCGATATGCAAAAATACCAAAGGGACAGGTGAAAGATGTCTTCTCTTAATCTCTGGGGTATATTGCAATTTGGTTGTACCCTGAGTACCCATCCAAAAAGCAATAGTACGAATACCCTGCTATCCTTTCCAATATTTGATCAATGAATGACAGAGGGAAATGATCTTTCCTAGTGGCGTCATTCAATTTTCTATAGTCAACACAATTCCTCCAACCGATCACAGTACATGTTGGAATGAGCTCGCCCTCCTCATTGATTACCACTGTCATTCCTCCCTTTTTTAGAACACAATAGATTGGACTAACCCACTTACTATCCGAGATAGAATAAATAATTCCGGCTTCTAGAAGCTTGATCACCTCCTTCTTCACAACCTCCTTCATGTTAGGAATAAGTCTCCTTTGTCAGCCTACTCTCGACCTTACTCCATCCTCCATATGAATATGATACATTACAATTTCTGGGCTTATTCCCTTGATGTTGGAAATTTGCCAAGCAATTGCCTTAATTTGTTTGTTCACAATTGCAACCACTTTATCCTCTTCAACCTTGGAGAGTTTGTTTGAGATTATAATTGGTAACCTCCCTCCATCTATTAAGAATACATATCTTAGATGCGAGGGTAGCTCTTTCAACTCTAAAGAGGGAGCTTTCACAATTGAAGGTGGAGTTCAGTATTTTAAATGAATTTCCAATTCCTCAAGTAGACCTTTCTTGTTGACTTCCTCCTTTACTTCTTCCATAATTTCCTCATCTTCTTCTTGTTGTTCTATATCCTCAATTTTAGAGATACTTTCCTTGTAGAATTTGAGGATACATTTATCTACAATGTCAATTTTCATGCACATCCCTTCATCAAGCGGATGGCGCATCACACTTGTCATGTTAAACTCAACTTTTTTATCCCCAATTTGGAGAACCAATTTACCATTATGCACATCTACCAAAGCATGTGCTGTGTTCAGGAAGGGTCTACCAAAAATTAGTGGACAATTCTTGTCCTCTGAAAAATCCAAAACCACAAAGTCCACTGGAAAGATGAACTTGTCAATCTTTACCAGGACATCCTCAACCACACCAAATGGTTTCTTAATTGTTTGGTCTGTCAACTAGAGAAGCATTGAAGTTTACTTTACTTCACACAACCCAAGTTTCCGAAAAGTAGATAAAAGCATCAAGTTGATACTTGCACCTAAATCACATAAATATTTTAGAAACTCAATGTCAGCAATAAAATTGGGAATAGTAAAACTCCCAGGATCTTGAAGCTTAGCAGGAAGGTTCTTCGAAATTAGAGAACTATAATCTACCATGAGGGCGATTGTCTCTTTATCTTCCCACTTCCTCTTCTTTGTGATGAGTTCTTTTAGAAACTTGGCATATTGTGGAACTTGATCTAGAATCTCAAGAAAAGAGACGCCAATCTGTACATCTTTCATTTTCTCCATAAAACGGAGAAATTTCTTATCCATTCCCAATTTTTCTTTACCCTTTGAGGATAAGGAAGAATGGGAATCATTGGTGGTGATGGTATGTAAACTTCTTCTTCCTCCGCAACTTTCTCTTGCGGGACTTTTTGTTTCGGCACTTCTTCAAACTTGTCTTAGTTAGCATTCACCATATCACTTTCTTTAGCATTCGCCTTTACTGATTGAGAAGCTAATTCTTTGCCACTTCTCAAAGAAATTGCATTGACGTAACCTCGAGGATTTTCTTCGGTAGAGCTTGGGAGATAGCCAGATGCTCTTTGGACATTTGCCTTTGCAATTTCCCCAAGTTGTATTTCCATGTTACGCATAGCAGTTGCTTATCTCTTAAGGAATTGTTCCAAATTGTTTCGCCTTGCTTCTTGGCTCGTCAAAGCTTTCAATATTTGACTTTGGTTAGTGGATAATTCTCCAGTTTGTTGGATAAATTTCTCCACCTTGTCAAATCTTTCCTCTAGGGCCCCCATCCTTTCTCCCAGAAATCCACGTGGTTGGAAACCAGGGTTGGTGGTCCTTGTAGTGGGGCACATAATGGTAGTCTTTTATCAGGCACAATTGCCATATTATCATCATTACTTCTATCTTTCCATGAGAATTTAGGATGATTCCTCTATCCAGGGTTATATATTAAAGAATATGGGTTATTCCCCATTTGGTTTCCTCTTTGGCCTTGACCACTAACAAAATTGACTGGCTCAGTTTGTTGGTTCCTCATGGCACATTGACTAATTTCATGGCCAATGTTGCACAAGCTTCACAATTATGTTGGATAGCAACAACATCAACTTTGTTTACAGTCAAATCTCGTAACTGCTTTGCCATTACATCCAATTGAGCTTGAAATGATGAGGAAGCATCAAGTTCAATCATTCCTCTCTTTTCGCTTTACTCAGTTAGTTCTCTTAGTTCTCTCATTGGTTGCTTTCTTCTTTCATTTGTGACTATTCTGTTGGTTGCTGCCAACTCTTCCAGAATATGGTAGGCTTCACCCACGGCATCATCAGAAAATTTCTGTTAGAGGCATAATCAACTGTTCCCATGGTTGTTGGTAAAATGCTAAAATAAAAAGTTTTGAGCAACGACTCCTTTGATAAACCATGGTGAGGACAACTTCTTTGTAACTCCTTAAATCTTTCCCAGGTTTCACTCAAAGAGTCACCTTCATATTGTTCAAAATTCGTTATCTCCTTGACTAGCTTGCTTGTCTTTGAATATGGGAAATATTTATCCAGAAAAGCATTTGCAAGTTCCTCCGAAGTGGTTATTGGTGTACCTTTAAGTTGCTTGTACCAAAGTTTAGCCTTATCCCTGAGCGTATATGGAAACATCCTTATTTTCACGGCATCATCAAATGCTCCTAGATACTTAAAATTATCAGCTAATTCCATGAAATTTCCAAGATGGTCATTCGGGTCTTCATTAGGCAGTCCATAGAACTAACCCATTGCGTGAAGCATATGAATCACGACCGGCTTGATTTTGAAGTGATTAGCTTCAATAGCTGGCTGCTGGATCCCCGTTTTTGCTCCCTCATAAGTTGGTCTTCCATGGTCTATCAAAGATCTTCTAGGAGCTTGAACTTCTGCTCCTTGTCCTTCTTGTCGTTGATCCATCCTTTCTTTCTCTCTTTTCTGTCTTCGTAATGACCTTTCTAGTCGAGTAATATCCACTTCAAATTCTAAAGGAAGATTTTTGGTGAAACGAGTTAAAGGCATGCATAAAATTTCCTTTTCAAGTAATTTGTGTTGCAAGTAACGTCTAAAAATTAACTCTAATTTTTTTGGTTTTTTTTATTATTATATAAAAATAAAAAGTTTCCTAATCCAAGTTCATTCACCAAATCGAGCATTATCAACTCAGTTCCCTGGCAACGGTGCCAATTTGTTGTTTGGCTTTGCTTTGCTTTGCACTTGAGTGTTTGGATTATCCTTTGTGCTTGATCCGAAGTGTACTGATGATTCACGTGTTGTTTAAGGCTCACTGGCCACCTATGGCGCGCGCCATTAGTGCCTCTGGCGCGGGCCAACTGTGTCCGATAGAGCTCGACTCACTAGCTTGTTGCGTAGCCCAGATTTTTTGGGCATCTATGGCGTGCGCCACTATCCTTTTGCGTGCGCCAATGTTCTTCGTGCAAGAACAATGGCGCGCGCTACTCCTTCTTGGTGTCTGCCAATACTCAACAACAAAAGCACAAAGTAAGTCCGGTTTTCTCGATCCTCAGGGAATTGATTGTTAAGACTTCGTACTTAGATTCCAAACTTGATTAGGAGTATATTATGAAGATTGGTTGATTGATAACTCGAACAAACTTCTAGATTAATGATCTAAAGATTTAAACTAGTCAAAAGTCTATGAACTTCAAAATACCAAACTACAATCTAGTTTAGCAAATTTAACTAAAAGTGAGTTTAGTACCATTGAAACTTATGTAATCAAGCAACTCAAGGAGTTTATTATGCTCTTGTTATGATCCGAGTGTTCCATAAACAACAAACCTACACTTTTACGCTAGATTTGCCTAAATTGACCATTAGCAAAACTTAAACCAATTAAACCAATTAGATATTCTTTTGACCCCACTAATCGATCTAAACCAAGCTAAGATCCAACTTTAGTTATCACTCAGTGGATAATTAATTACTTAAGTAGATTTCTCATTCATTAAGCAACTAATCATCTAGTTAATCTTTACATTAATTTCATCACCTTTCGGTCTCAAGTTTTAACTGAGATCATAATCATGGATAATCACAAGGTTTTTATCACAGCCAACTAGTCTAAACTATTGTCAAAGGCAAGAACTAATCATGATCAAAAACTATGTGAAACCATGGTTAAGCTTTAAGTTCATTAACTAGAACATAAGTCTATTAGTTTTTAACCCCTCGAATTAGTTAATTACATGTTAATTCCTAGGCACCAAACCCACAGAATTAACTACTCACACATGCTTAAGCAAAAACACAATATAAACATCAACATACTTAAGGATAATATGAACAAAATGAAGAGAAGAAAGCTTATCAAATGATCATGAAGCTTTCTTCCACTTCTTCAAGTCCAATCTAGAGAGGAGAGTTACAATTCGTGGCTTGTTTTTTGTTCTGGCTATCCTCTACTCTCCCTCTCACCCATTTTTTCATTATGAGTCATTATGAGCTAAAATTCAAAGTAAAAGTAAATAAAACAATAAACTAATCTAAAAATCCTAGCTACTCCCTCCATTGTCTCCCTAATATGTCTACCACACCATTCTTCTGTGAAAAATCCCGAGTGCCTTGGCCCCAAGGTGTTTGCCAATAAGAAAAGCAAGTAGGCTGGCCAACTATCTATCACTGTCTGTCCATAGCGCGCCAATAGCACCATGGCGCACGCCACTCGTGTCATCAGCCATCGTTAGAGTGACCTCTCCTCCTCCGAGTACCAACGGCGAACGCCACCTATGCCTATGGCGTGCGCTATGCCTTAGCAAGCCTTGTTCTTACTTTCGTGAGCTCCATCTTGCCTATGCCTTAGCACCGTTGATCACTCGTCCTCTTCAAGTCTATGAATAAGCTCCTAAAACCACAGAAACATGATGAGAAATAACAAACACAACTAAAAATCACAAAGAATGAAAACTAACACAAGATAACTAAAAATCAACTAAAACAATGTAAAAACTCTAAAATAATCCTAAGAAATCAACACAAATAAAGAGTGTTTTAGGCACTCATTAAGACTCACCAAACATATCAATGACCAAAATTGTTGAGATAGGATATAGAATACTACCTTTAATTGATTGACCATAGGCTATAGAACACTACCTCTAATTGTTTGACCTGTTTCAATTGAGGACAATTAAGATTGTTAAGATACTAATGAATCATGAGCATCATCATTTATGTATGAGGGTGTATGTCTAGACCTAGTGGAATGTCTGAGTGGAGGGTCTGCTACAAGTAAACTGGCATTTGATTTTGTAAAATATAGTAGTTCACTCTTCTAGGACCTATGGAATCAGATTGCATAGATGGATTGTCAACTACTGGAGAACTATCATTTGGTTCAGCAAAATAAAGTGGTTCCACTCTGCTAGGACTTATAAGATCATCATTAAGACATAATGGAGTGAATTTGATAGTGGATGGAATGGGATTAGGAATATTGAATTTAGGTATAGTAGTTTGGAATAAAAATATGTTCTTGTAAAATACAATATCCCTAGAAGTAAAAGTGGTATGAGATTCTAAATTATATATGCTATACTCCTTAATTCCTTTTACATAATCCAAGAAGACATATCTACATGCTCTAAAGTCAAATTTGCTAAGACGTGGCATAATATTAGCATAATATAGACAATCAAAGACTCTAAGATGAGATACTATTTTTGGCTTATTATGGAGAACTTTATATGGGATTTTGTCTGAAAATATAGTGGAAGGGGATAGATTGATGAGGTGTACATCATGTAGAATGCAAGTACTCTAGAAGCGGATAGGTAAGTATGCTTGAAATCTGATTGTTCTTGTCATATTCAAGATGTGTTGATGCTTCTTTCCACTCACTCATTTTGTTGAGGAGGTAGGAGCACGAAGTTTCATGGAAGATACTATTAGAAGAAAATAAAGAGCGCAATAAAAATTATGTTCTTTGATTTGATCTGATCTGATCTGATTCTCTTAATTTTAGCTGTGAATTATGTTCTAACCATTTATGAAAAACTCTTCATACTAGACTTAACATCAACTTTAGTTTGAAGAAGATATGTCCAAGTGGTACGCGAGTGATCATCCACTATGGTCAAATACTAATAAAAACCATCATATGC
>SOPF01027823.1:352663-389692 GCA_012979155.1 Hypericum perforatum
TGATCATCCACTATGGTCAAATACTAATAAAAACCATCATATGCAGTAGTGGAGTATGGACCCTAAATATCAATATGAATAAGATCAAAATACTTTAGATAAGACTTGTACTTAGTGAAAATGATAATCTTTTGAATTTAGCATAATGATAGCTATCACATAGATATCTAGAAACTAGAAAAATATCAAGATAATTGATGAATGCTTAAAGCACTAATTACTTGTGTCCTTTGTCTAGTCCGTTTTTAGTATTCTAGGTTGTTTTATTTGAGTTTTAGTTATCTTTGGCGTAGTTTTGTTTATTTCATATTTTTAGTCATGTATTTTGTTTCTCATTATGTTTTATGGTTTTAGGAGCTAATTCAAGGAAATGGATGACGACCGAGCTAGACAAGCGGATGCATGGACAAGAGGAGAGATGTGAAGGTGAGAAGAGCAAAGCTGAGGACCTGGCGCATGCCAGAGATAGGTGGCGTACGCCAATGATGCACCAGGAGCAAACGACTACAAGCAAGAATGATCAGACGTGAACGACCGAGCACCTGAGGATCTGGCGCATGCCAAGAAGAGTTGGCACACGCCAGACCAGACAGTGACATAGCCAGCCACTTGCCTCTTTGAGTGGAAAACAGTGGTGGGGGTCATGCACTCGGGATTTTTGGCCTTCTTATGACCTTGGCAGACCATTATGGTGTGGAGGTGGATAGTTGTTAGGATATTAAGTTAGTTTATATTTGTTTTGACTTTTGACTTTTGTTTTATGCTAATAATGAACATTAGTGTAGAATAGACAAGTGTGTGAGAGAGAGAGAGGTGCAAGATGAATTTTGGCCATCCTTTCTGTGAAGAACGTGAAGAAGAAAGCTGTTCAAACTTTATAAAGCTTTCTTCTCTTGAACTCTTCATTTTGTTAATTAATGCTAAGTATGTTCTTGTTTTTGATTATGTTGTTCATTGTCAATATGTGTGAGTAGTAAATACTGTGAGTTTGGTGTCTTGAAGCCATGATGTAGTCACGGTTTTGAGGGTTAAAATCCATATGAACATGTCAAACTAACGAACTTAATGCTAAGCTAAACTTGCTTGATCACCAAGGTTAGAAGTTAGTTTAAACTTGAAACCGAGAGGAGATGGTTTAAATGGAATTGTTGGTTAGATAAGTTGCTGGCTCGAGTTGATAATATTCTTGCTCAGTGATTTGTTGTCCTTAAAGTGATGCATATAGTTGGTTCTTTGCTGTGCTTAGTTGGTTTTTGGGGTCGAGAGAACATCTAACCATTCTAAGTATAATAAAGAAGCAATTTAGACCATTCTAGCACGAGAGTGTAGTTTAGTTGTTTTTGAAACACTTGGACCATGTTATGTACTTAATAAACTCTCTGAATCAGTTGATTATATTGGTTTTAAGTTCACCTTGCTCACTTGTGCTTATTCAGTTGCTAAAACTCTATTTTAAAGAAAAAACCAAACCTTCAAAGTAGTTAAGTTCATAATCTGTTAGATTCATAATTCGACTTAGAACGAGTGTTCAAATCAAACTACTTCATAAATTGATCTTAGACAAGTACTAAACCAAGTTGAAGCTTTAAACTCAGTCCTTGTGGGATGATATTCCCTTACTTACTCATTTGTGCAACTCTGTTAAAAGAACTGCTGTGTTGGCGCACGCCAGAAATAGGTGGCATACGCCAACTTTTGGCCATCCGAGGCTTAAATTCACTCGCCAGAAGAGTTGGCGTACTCCAACTCTTCAAAAAGTAAAACCTGGCGCACGCCAGACCAAATTGGCACACGCTAGGTTGTCAAGGCAGACGACCTGTCGTCTAAAAAAATAGCAGAAAACTTATAAGGATAAGAGCAGACCCTCTCGTCTGAGAGGCGCGAGAACAAATTGGTGCCGTTGCCGGGGATTGAGTTTTAAATACTTGATTTGGTGAACGAACTTGGGTTAGGAAAACTTTTTATGTATTCTAATAATAGTATAATATAATAATAATAAAAAAAACAAACAAAAAAATTTTTAGTGTTAATTTTTAGCGTTACTTGTAAAACAAGTTACTAAGGAGGAAAATTACGTGCATGCCCTTAACCAGGTCAACCAAAAACCTTCTGTTAGAATTTGAACAAGACATTACTCGATTAGAAAGGTCATTGCGCAAGGAAAAAAGAGATAAATCAAGGATGGATCAAAGACAAGAAGGACAAGGAGCTGAGGCTCAAGCACCTCGACAATCTCTATTGGACCATGGAAGACCGACATATGAAGGAGCAAAAACAAGAATCCAGCATTCAGCTATTAAAGCTAATCACTTCGAAATCAAGCCGGCAGTGATTCATATGCTTCAAGCATCAAGTCAGTTCTATGGATTACCTAATAAAGACGCAAATGACCATCTTGGAAACTTCATAGAATTAGCTGATAACTTCAACTATCAAGGAGTTTCTGATGATGTCGTTAAGATAAGAATGTTTCCATACACGCTTAGGGACAAGGCTAAACTGTGGTATAAGCAACTTAAGGATTGATGTGCGTGTAAACATACACATATTTGTCTTCATTTTATGAGTCTTTCGTATTTGATTTGAGTAGTTGTGTCGAGTTTCGTTATGTTTTATATGTCTTTTCATGTTATGTCAAGAGGAGAGGGCTTATTGGATTTTATGTGTTTTTGAAGGTAATCGCTCGTTGACATAGAGTAAGGAGTTTGGGTGGCAAAAGCACGACCAAAAGAAGAGGTCTGCAGAGGAGCAGTGGCCGCTACGTTTGTAGTGGCCGCTAGAGAATTGGAGCAGAAATTAGAGAGCACGCGGACCACCCGACTACTATGTTTGTAGCGGCCACTATAGGGTGTGTAGCGACCACTACATTTGTAGCGGTCGCTACAACGGCCAAAAATGCAGATGCCTTTCCAGACTTCTCCACTAAGGGATGCAACTTTTACACCACTTTCCCACCACCTTTACACCACTTTCCCACCACTTTTCCAGCTATTCTTGAAGCATTATTGCCACTATTGATTAAAGAAGTTAAAAGACTTGGTGGGAGTGGTTGGTGAAGATAAAAAGATGCACTAATGTGGTTATATATGGGGGGCAAAAGACTTGTTTAGGGGGGATGTTTTTTAGAGAGTTGGATGTTCTTAGCTACTTTCTCATTGTGTGTAAAATACTTGGTTTGAGAGTACTCTTGGAGAAGGAAGAAGGCATCATCCTTGAGACTAAGCCTTCTTCTCTATCTCTTTTGTCTTGTTAATAATATGTCTTCATCATTTATTGTCTTGTGTTATATAATTATGTCTAGTGAGTAATTTCCCTTTGAGTATGGTGCCTTAAATACGTAATTGATCGTGTGTATTGGGTTATGGTTTGATCATCATATGAAATAATTGTTAATCGATAGGCTTAAAGCATAGACTAGCCTGATCACCTAAGCTATGATCCAAATTGATGAGAGTGGACCGAAAGGTATTCAAATTAGTGGAAGAGTCGGTTAGCATATTCTTTGGGATTAATGAGCGAAAGCGTTGATTTCAAGAATAACCCCACGGGCACCTAAGTTGGTGGGCAACACATCCTTAGATATTTGAGAGGCGTCTTAATATCTTAAGTATACCCGTAGGAGGAATCGTCATAATCAAGGGTGATAGATGTTTAGGTCCGATTAATGAGCGAAAGCGTTGGTTGGTAACTTAGATCTTTGTTAATCTTGGTTTTGTCATCCTAATGAGCGAAAGCGTTAGGAAGACGCATAAGGAAACTCTGGGTACTAGTTGGATCTTCATAAAACCATAACTTTAATATACATGGTCAATTCGTTAAGGTATCATACTCAGTTTGTTCCCATCGTTACAACCTATTTTTACATTCTCGTCTAGATCACGTCCAGCTGATTTATGTTTATTTTTATTACTTATAATAGCAATTGAAACTCCCATTTAAAAATCGGTTACTCAGTTACACATCGATAATCGTTTACATTTTGTACTTAATTCTCAGTTCAGAACCTTACTTATCCACTATACTATTTGCACGTGCGTAGAATTCTTTAGCAATTTTGCGTACGTCAAGGATACTCAAATAACTACTTGGGCGGAACTTGCAAATGCTTTTCTGGACCAATATTTCTCATACTCAAGGACAAGTAAGCTAGTCAAGGAGATCACAAATTTTGAACAATATGAAGGAGACTCTTTGAGTGAAACTTGGGAGAGATTTAAGGGATTGCAGAGGAGTTGCCCACACCATGGTTTATCAAGGAGTCTTTGCTAAAAACTTTTTATTTTAGCCTTTCATCGACAACAATGGGAACTGTTGATGCTGCTTCCAATGGGAATTTTCTGAGGAATGAAAGAGATGAAGCCTACCATGTTCTGGAAGAGTTGGCAGCAACAAACAGGATAATCATAAATGAGAGAAAGAAATAGATTTAATGGCAAAACAGTTACGTGACTTGACCTATAGCAAAGTTGATGCTATCACTATTCAACAAAATTGTGAAGCGTATGGCAACATTGGCCACGACATGAGTCAATGTGCCATGATAAACCGACAAACTGAGCCAGTCAATTTTGTTAGTAAGGACAAGGAGGAAACCGGATGGGGAACAATCCATATTCTTCAACATACAATCCTAGATGGAGGAATCATCCCAATTTCTTGTGGAAAGATAGGAGCAATGATGATAATATGGCAATTGTTCCTGATAAAGGACTACCATTATGTGTACCACAACAAGGACCACCTGGTTTTCAACCACGTGGATTTTTTGGAGAAAGAATAGGGGCCCTAGAGGAAAGATTTGACAAGGTAGAGAAATTCATCCAACAAACTGGAGAATCATCTACTAACCAAAGCCAAATCTTGAAGGCCTTGGCAAGCCAAGAGGCAAGACAAAATAATTTGGAAAAATTTCTTAGGGGGCAATCAACTGCCATGTGAAACATGAAAATAAAACTTGGGGAAATTACAAAGGCAAATGCCCAAAGAGCATCAGGTTCACTCCTTAGTTCTACTGAAGAAAATCCTCGAGATCACATAAACGCTATCGCTTTAAGGAATGGTAAAGAATTAGCCTCTTAAACAGTCAACGAGAAGGCTAAAGAAAGTGAAGTGGTGGACTCTGACCAAGATAAGGTTGACGATGTTGTGGAAGAGAAAGTTGAACAACTGCCACAAGAGAAAACTTTATAAGATAAAGTTGCAGTAGAAGAAGAAGTTCACATACCGCCACCCTCAATGATTCCCATTCTACCTTATCCGCAAAGGGTAAAGAGAAAGTTGGGAATGGATGAGAAATTTCTCCATTTTATGGAGAAAATAAAGGATGTACAAATCAGTGTCTCTTTTCTTGAGATGCTAGATCAAGTTCCACACTATGCCAAATTTCTAAAGGAACTCATCACGAAGAAGAGAAAGTGGGAAGATAAAGAGACAGTCACCCTCACGGTAGATTGTAGCTCTCTAATCTTGAAAAATATTCCTACTAAGCTTCAAGATCCTGGGAGTTTCACTATTCCTAGTTTTATTGGTGACATTGAGTTTCCAAAGTGTTTATGTGATTTAGGCGCAAGTATTACTTGATGCCTTTATCGACATTTTGCAAACTAGGGCTGTGTGATGTTAAGCCGACTTCTATGCTACTCCAGTTGGCAGACCAAACTATAAAGAAACCATTCAGTGTGGTTGAGGATGTCCTGATAAAGATTGACATGTTTATCTTTCCAGTTGACTTCGTGGTTCTGGATTTTTTGGAGGACAAAAATTGTCCACTAATTTTTGGCAGACCCTTCCTCAACACAGCACATGCATTGGTATATGTGCATAATGGTAAATTGGTTCTACGAATTGGAGATGAGAAGGTTGAGTTTAAAATGACAAGTGTGATGCGTCATCCTCTTGATGAAGGGATGTGCATGAAAATTGATGTTGTTGATGAATGTATTCTCGAATGTTGTAAGGAAAATATTTTGAGAATAGAGGATAAAGGACAATACTATGAAGAAGAGGAAATTGTGAAAGAAATGAAGGAAGAAGTCGATAAGAAAAGTCTACTTGAGGAATTGGAAATTCATTTGAGATATCGAACTCCACCCTCAATTGTGAAAGCTCCATCCTTGGAGTTAAAAGAACTACCCTCGCATCTAAGATATGCATTCTTAATAGATGGAGGTAGGTTACCAATTATAATCTTGAACAAGCTCTCCAAGGATGAAGAGGACAAAGTGCTCACAATAGTGAACAAACGAATTAAGGCAATTGCTTGGCAAATCTCAGACATCAAGGGGATAAGCCCAGAAATTGTAATGCACCATATTCACATGGAGAATGGAGCAAGGCCTAGGGTAGACCGATAAAGGTGATTGAATCCTAACATGAAAGAGGTTGTAAAAAAGGAGGTGATCAAGCTTCTAGAAGCAGGCATTATTTATCCAATTTCGGATAGTGAATGGGTTAGTCCAATCCATTGTGTTTCCAAGAAAGGGGGAATGACAGTGGTAATCAATGATGAGGAGGAACTCATTCCAACACGTACTGTGACCAATTGGAGAGTGTGTGTTGACTATAGAAAATTAAATGATGCCACACGAAAGGATCATTTTCCTTTGCCATTCATTAATCAAATATTGGAAAGGATAGCGGGGTATTCTTACTATTGCTTTTTAGATGGGTACTCAGGGTATAACCAAATAGCAATATACCCCAGAGATCAAGAGAAAATATCTTTCACTTGTCCTTTCGGTATTTTTGCTTATCGCAGAATGCCTTTTGGATTAAGTTGTACCCCAGCAACATTCCAACGTTGTATGGAGTTCATCTTTTGGGAGATGAATGAGAAGATTATGGAAATCTTCATGGATGACTTCTCTGTATTCGGTAACTCATTTGATCATTGTTTGGAAAATCTTGATAAAGTGCCGAAAAGATGTGAGGAAAAGAATCTTGTGCTAAACTGGGAAAAGTGCCATTTTATGGTAGACAAAGGAATAGTTCTTGGGCACAAGATTTCTAAAGTTAGAATAGAAGTGGACAAAGCTAAGAAGGATGCGATAGAGAAGATGATTGCACCAACTACAGTCAAAGGAATTAGAGCCTTTTTAGGTCATGCGGGCTTTTATAGAAGATTCATCAAGAACTTCTCTCTAATCGCCAAGCCTCTGACAAACCTGTTAGTATAGGACGTGTCCTTTAATTTTGACGAGCAATGTTAGAAGGCATTTGATGCCTTAAAGAAAGCTTTAGTATCAACTCCGGTTATTTCATCGTCGGATTGGAAACTTCCGTTTGAGCTAATGTGTGACGCAAGTGACCTAGCATTGGGTTGTGTGCTTGGACAAAAGAAAGAGGGGAAGCTGCATGTCATCTACTATTCTAGTAGAGTATTGGTAGGGGCTCAACTCAATTATACAACTACAGAGAAAGAGTTACTTACAATTGTTTACGCTTGTGACAAATTCAGAGCATACTTGCTTGGTTCAAAAGTTATAGTCTACACTGACCATGCTGCTTTGAAGTATTTATTCTTAAAGCAAGATGCAAAACCTCGCTTAATGCACTGGATTCTGTTACTTCAAGAATTTGATTTGTCAATCAAAGATAAGAAAGGAGCTAAAAATATTGTCGCAGATCATCTCTCTCGTCTAGAGAAAAGCAACGGGATGGAGAAAAATGGTAAGATACAGGAAGAGTTTCCTGATGAAACTCTGATGACAATAAGTACAGTGGAAGCCCCTTGGTATGCAGATTTTGCCAACTTTTTAGTTGGAGAAATTATTCCTGCAGGCTTTAGTTATCCTCAAAGGAAGAAATTCCTAAGGGATGCTAAATTGTTTGTTTGGGATGATCCATATCTCTTTAAGAGATGTAATAATGGGGTGCTTCGACGATGCATTGCTGATTGGGAAATAGCTAATGTTTTAGAGCAATATCATAATACAACTTACTCAGGTCATTATGGAGCAACAAGGACTGTAGCAAGGGTATTTGAGTGTGGATTTTATTGGCCCTACATATTTAAAGACGCACGTACCTATGTGGAACAATGTGATCACTGCCAGAGAACAGGTAACATTTCAAAAAGAAATGAGATGCCATTATCTGGTATTTTAGAGGTTGAGCTCTTTGACGTATGGGGATTGGACTTTATGGGACCTTTTCCCACTTCGTATGGCAACAAGTATATCTTGGTTGGAGTTGACTACATTTCAAAATGGGTAGAAGCTTTGGCGTCACCTACAAATGACACTAGAGTAGTTATCCAATTTCTTAAGAAACTCTTCTCGAGATTTGGTATGCCATGAGCAATAATTAGTGATGATGGATCACACTTCTGCAACAAACCGTTTGAAGTCATGCTCAAAAGATATGGGGTAACTCACAAGGTGGCAACACCTTATCATCCCCAAACAAGCGGACAAGTAGAGCTTTCCAATCGAGAGCTTAAAAAGATTCTAGAAAAGACGGTCGGATCGTCTAGGAAAGATTGGTCAACCAAACTCGATGATGCCTTATGGGCATATCGAACAGCATTCAAAACTCCAATAGGAATGTCGCCTTACAGGTTAGTTTATGGCAAAGCATGCCATCTTCCTGTGGAACTTAAGCATCGTGCATTTTGGGCTATCAAGACCCTTAATTACGATTACAAAAAGGTGGGAGAACGAAGAATTCTCCAACTCTATGAGTTGGAAGAAATTTGAGATCTTGCATTCGAAAGCTCAAGACTTTACAAGGAAAAGACAAAAAAAAGACATGATGCCCATATTATCAGAAAAGATTTTAAAGAGGGTCAACATGTTCTTCTTTTTAACTCTAAATTTAAACTCTTCCCTGGGAAGCTCAAATCTAAATGGAGTGGACCTTACACGATTATAAAAGTGTTCTCTTTTGGGGCACTTGATTTACAAAGTACCAAGGGGGAGGTATTCAGAGTTAATGGCCAAAGATGCAAAATCTACCTAGGAGGAGACATTATTAACCAAATTGCAGAAGTGCAATTGGTTAATATGTTGAATAATGCATAAACACGAAAGTAGTCAAGCTGACGACTCTAAATTAGTATGTCTAGGTTTATTAGGTTCATTTTTAATTTTATTAGTATTTACTTCTATTATTTTGCTAATATGGACTATATTATTTTCTTTTACGTGCAGAATTACAAGAGAGGAAGAAATGTTTTGCTCAAAGTACATTTGACTAGTAAGTTTCCTAGTGAAAAATAAACTTCCACTAGAAATTTGCCTAGTTATTCTCCGTACAGCAAAAGAAACTTTGAGAATCGAGCGTCGTGACTTACGACATGCTAGTCACCCTTTGCCAAAAGTGAGAACCGTGGAATTAAATGGTGGCTCTACTAGGCGTAACGCCAAGAGAGTCGCGAGGAAAGGAACTAGTACATCATGGTACTCCGATTGTGAGGTGTGTCTGTTGAAACAACAAGAGATGAATCAGTAAGAAAAGTGTCTCTCTTTTACCTGTTAGAGGATAAAGAACAGGATGTTTTGTGTTAAGTATATATTGTTGCTTAAATTACTAATCTCAAAGAAAATTCCAATGGACATTTGTCTCGTCATTCTGAAGCAAGCAAAAGAAATGTTGAGACTAGAGAGATGCAAAGTGAATTTAGATAGACATTCGAGAGGAACATCGAAGTGTACCTATAGACGAAGGATGGCGAGATTTGGGTTCTGTCACAAGTGTGGGAAGTTGGAGCACGATGGTGTTTGCAGTAAATATACTACAATTTTGCAAACGAGAGAACTATCTTGTTGCGTCAAGACCCCTTTAAGCTTCGTGCTGAAAGGGTTGTGAGACCAAGAAGTTTGTCTTGGTACGCGATTGAGGAGCTGTGTGAGCGGCGGATTTCGAAGTTACACCTTTGATGGTGATTGCATCAGAGATAGTACTATATGTCAATCGAGCGACTGTGCTAATACATCGTGACCTTGTTAGGCTTCGTGCCGAAAAAGTCACGATAATTAACAATCCGTCAAAGTATAACCCATCTGAATGGGGCGTCTGGTTTTCAAGCTTTCCAGGAACGCAGCGTACATAAAAGCCAAAAAATTAAAAATTAAAGAAAAATAAAAAAAAAATTAGTTTAGATGTATATTTGTGTGTTGTTTTCAATTTGTTAGTTTAAGTGTTTGCAATTAGTTAGCATAGGTAGAATGTAAATGGAAAAAGCTATTTTCACTAAAAATTCACTGACTGGCGTACGCCAGAAGTCATTGGCGCACACCAATTATGCCCGACATGAAAACATGGCGTACGCCAGGTAGGTTTGGCGTACGCTAGGTAAGTCAGAATGGGGGACTATATATTCGGCAGCAGCTGACTTTTACTCACAATTCACCATCCACAAGAATTCTCAAATCTGAAACCTAGATCTACTCTTGCCCAAGCATACCGGAGACTTTGTCCGCATTACCCACAGTCCAAAAACACGAATCAACAATGTCAGGAACTGAAGGATCAAGCCGGATCATCAGGAGGAATGCAGGGAAGCGCGCGCGGACTCCTACACCATTAGGGTCAGATTCTTCAACAGATCGACACAGAGACATCTGCCACTGCTACAACGTTCCCTTCGCAATCTTCAACAATTGGGAGGGAGAGAGGTACCGACAATTTTCTTAACTCACTACTGTTAGTCATTTTAAGATTAATTAGGATGAGATGAGAATTTTAGGGGTAGCTGATGAGTTGGATGAGGCTTTTGATAAGATGGGATGAGGGTACTTTAAGGATAGAACAATTTTGGCTAGACAGGAGTTAGCGATGGAGTTCTACTGCACTCTGTAGGTTCAGGCAAATAGGCGTTCATTTACTGCGCGAGTATTTGACACTGATCTTGAGATGGATGAAGATGAATTTGTTGACCTGTTTGAACTTACAAATGGTGGTGAAGCTTTAGATTTTCGCCCAACTAGTTTAGCCCTGAGGCTTGGCATGAGATTATTGGTTTTGCTCAATACGAGTCGGGGAGGGCGCCTAACGCGCTGATTAGACTCTAACCTTTTATGGTCAATGGGAAGAGTCTAAAGTGTTCCGTTCTCAGCTATATGCCATCGACTGCCTCCGCCACGATATTAGGTTTAACACTTATGCTATGGTGGTTGACTACTTTGCACGCTCGATTAGCGATAGGGAACCTAGGCATCTATACCTAGGTCATATCATTTCTCGCATTGCACGTCACCGTTTTCCTGCGAGATTTTCAGAGTATACAAGGTCGTATTTAGAGCCGATGGATCTTGACATCAACAAACTCAACTACAGCAAGCTGATCAAGAGGACAATGACGAGAGATGGCGAGGAGATAGTACGATACAGGCCATAGGAGGAGCGCCAAGCGGTCATAGCTACCCTTACCAGGTTGGGCCTCCCAATGCCGATGCAAGTACCTGACCCTCAAGAGCAGGATCAGGAGGAGGAGGAACATCATGATGAGGCTGGACCCAGCCATCAGTCTTCACGCCCGCAGGTAGATCTTCATGACTAGTTTTCTGCGATGCAGTTGCAACTACAGGGCTACAGAGACCAGCTTTAGGGATATGGTGTTCAGCTTCAGCATTTGATGTCGGTGACTGCTCGTATTGAGGAGCAGCAGAGAGCTGAGTGGGAGGAGCAACGGGCATTTAGAGTAGAGCAGAGGGCACATGCGATGTGGATATGATAGTGGGCCGAGAACTTCGGCAGTGGATTCAGCTTTCTACCACAGTCACCAGCACAGGATTGACAGGGAGCTCCTACTTCCTTATTCTTTTTACTTTATTGATTTGCCCTTTTATGTGTTACATTTTTTGTTTGTTTTTTTGTCTTTGTTTTGACTTTCTTGCATGTTTGTTTTTAATGTTTGTGTGTTATCTGTATTTTTGTTTGCATGATTTAGACACCTTAAGGATAATGTGTCACTCAAGTGTGGGGAAGGGTTCCTATCAAGGAATCTTTCTTTTTAGGTTATTTAGAGTGTCTAGGTTGTATAGGTTTAGACTTGGCATGAATTTTTCAAAAATTTGACCCCCCTCAAAAATTTTCAACTTGTGTTAGAATTTTATCAAACTCTTAGTTAGGAATTTAATTTGAGCACAACGCCTAGGAATTGGTAGAAACCTCACACTCTGTTGTTTAGGTGAGTAGTTTCACTATGTAGACTAGACTAGAGGGTTTTTGAGTGTACCTTATGAGGTTTGAGCCGATGGAAGAGACACCAGTCTCTATTTTTCATGAGGTGCATACTAGTGTTAGTTAATCGAGACATCCTACTAGTACTTATCGTGGTCTTGGTTGTGTGAGAGTTATGAGATGACGGGGCATTCTTTGATATTTGAGCCTAGAGCCTTAGAGCCAAAATCCCTTATTATCGTTTGCGTAAAACCATTTGAGCCGAACCTTTTTTTTTGATCTTAGATGAGGAAGACAACTTTGAGCCTATTATCCACCATCTTCCCTACCTTTGATCATCCAATTCGAGGACTTTTAGGTTACGCTTGTTGGGAATGTTTATATTATGATTGGTCGGTATCTGAAACCGACTTGGGGTATATGTTGGGATTTTATTTTATAGTTTATGACCATGTTGAGAAGCCAAGTTTTGCTTAGACTCGTGCATGAGTTATAGCATGTTGAAAAAGAAAAAGAAAGTGAAAAGAAAAGAAAAGAAAAAGAAAGTGAAAAGAAAAGAAAAGAAGAAAAAAAGTGAAAAGAAAAGAAGAAAAGAAAAAAAAATGTGTGAAGTCAAATAAGCATAAGTTTAGGCAAAACTTGGGCTTCTAGGTCTTTGTATATTGGGAGATTGGGGAGTGTACGTTTATTATACTTGGTGAGGATGTTTTAGATTAGACGAGTGACTACTTAGTTCATGTATTGAGTCCTCGGATTGGGTGGTTTAGCCACTTCCCATATATTTTACCTCACCCTGACCTTCAGCCCCATTACAACCCGATGAAAAAGCCCCCCGATCATTTACAATCATTGTGACTTTTAGGTAGCGCTGAGTAGGACGTAGGATGCTTTGAGACATTGACCTGTATGCGAGTGATAGGAAGTTAACCATACACTTGATATGAGTGATACACTTTACTATCATCGAGAGTTTAACCTTCTAGTATCTTTTACATAGAGTCAACACTTGTCTAAACAATAAAGTGTCGAGGTGACTACTAGTTTATAGTGTTTTGTGTTTTGAATTAATGAACTAACTAGGTTTATGATGAGATTTTAATATAAGTTGATGTTTTTGAGGGAAGTTAAGTTTTGAAAGAGTCTTGCCAAGTCTTTACCTTGTTATGTGTTTGTGTGTGTGTTTGTGATTTTTGTTTTTTTTGTTTTGTTGTTGTGAGCATTTGAGTCTTGCTTGGGGACAAGCAAAGATTCAAGTGTGGGGATATGATGAATGCTTAAAACACTCATTACTTGTGTCCTTTGTCTAGTCCGTTTTTAGTATTCTAGGTTGTTTTATTTGAGTTTTAGTTATCTTTGGCATAGTTTTGTTTATTTCATGTTTTTAGTCATGTATTTTGTTTCTCATTATGTTTTATGATTTTAGGAGCTAATTCGAGGAAATGGATGACGACCGAGCTAGACGAGCAGATGCATGGACGAGAGGAGAGATGTGAAGGCAAGAAGAGCAAAGCTGAGGACCTGGCGCACGCTAGAGATAGGTGGTGTGCGCCAATGATGCACCAGGAGCAAACGACTACAAGCAAGAACGACCAGACGCGAACGACCAAGCACCTGAGGATCTGGCGCACGCCAAGAAGAGTTGGCGCACGCTAGACTAGACAGTGACATAGCCAGCCACTTGCCTCTTTGAGTGGAAAACAGTGGAGGGGGCCATGCACTCGGGATTTTTGGCCTTCTTGTGACCTTGGCAGACCATTATGGTGTAGAGGTGGATAGTTGTTAGGATATTAAGTTAGTTTATATTTGTTTTGACTTTTGACTTTTGTTTTATGCTAATAATGAACATTAGTGTAAAATAGACAAGTGTGTGAGAGAGAGAGAGGTGCAAGATGAATTTTGGCCATCCTTTCTGTGAAGAACGTGAAGAAGAAAGCTGTTCAAACTTTGTAAAGCTTTCTTCTCTTGAACTCTTCATTTTGTTAATTAATGCTAAGTATGTTCTTGTTTTTGATTATGTTGTTCATTGTCAATATGTGTGAGTAGTAAATTCTGTGAGTTTGGTGTCTTGAAGCCATGATGTGGTCATGGTTTTGAGGGTTAAAATCCATATGAACATGTCAAACTAACGAACTTAATTCTAAGCTAAACTTGCTTGATCACCATGGTTAGAAGTTAGTTTAAACTTGAAACCGAGAGGAGATGGTTGAAATGGAATTGTTGGTTAGATAAGTTGCTGGCTTGAGTTGATAATATTCTTACTCAGTGATTTGTTGTCCTTAAAGTGATGCATATAGTTGGTTCTTTGCTATGCTTAGTTGGTTTTTGGGGTCGAGAGAACATCTAACCATTCTAAGTATAGTAAAGAAGCAATTTAGACCATTCTAGCACGAGAGTGTAGTTTGGTTGTTTTTGAAACACTTGGACCATGTTATGTACTTAATAAACTCTCTGAATCAGTTGATTATATTGGTTTTAAGTTCACCATGCTCACTTGTGCTTATTCAGTTGCTAAAACTCTGTTTTAAAGAAAAAAACCAAACCTTCAAAGTAGTTAAGTTCATAATCTGTTAGATTCATAATTCGACTTAGAACGAGTGTTCAAATCAAACTACTTCATAAATTGATCTTAGATAAGTACTAAACCAAGTTGAAGCTTTAAACTCAGTCCTTGTGGGACGATATTCCCTTACTTACTCATTTGTGCAACTCTGCTAAAAGAACTGATGTGTTGGCGCACGCCAAAAATAGGTGGTGTACGCCAACTTTTGGCCATCCGAGGCTTAAATTCACTCGCTAGAAGAGTTGGCATACTCCAACTCTTCAAAAAGTAAAACCTGGCGCACGCCAGGCCAAATTGGCGCACGCCAAGTTGTCAAGGCAGACGACCTATCGTCTAGAAAAACAGCAGAAAACTTATAAGGATAAGAGCAGACCCTCTCGTCTGAGAGGCGCGAGAACAATAATACAACTTTAAAATATGAAGATTGGAGCTAGAAAGATGTTCTCATCTATAATTTCAAACATCAAGATCATGGGTAATGTCATTGGTAATAGTAGAAGTAGCAAGGTGAGTTAGTCGTAGCTTGATTTTGAGAAAGTATAGCTTACTTTGTCTCTCATCAAGTCCAATTTTTTTTTTGTGAAACAAGGTTTTATATATCATAACATGAAGATGAGAAAGTGAGTGACATAGGTAAGTTATTTGCCAATTGACTTATGGAGATCAAGTTGAAGACGAAAATCAGGAATTAATAAAACATTGAACAATATAAGTTCCTTTAAGACTCGCACAGTTCCAAGGTAAGATGCTATAACCTTGGAATTTTTAAGCATAGTTAAATCTATATTAGTCACTTCCCTATACTTGATAAACCATCTCTGATCATAGCAAATATTTGTAGAGGCACTAAAGTCTAGGATCCAGCACTTAGAGTCAAGATACAAATAATGATGATTCTACATATTTTGCATATTGCAAATAGAATGTATACCTACTATAGTGTGTTCAGGCTGACCCTGAGCAATAGGACCAACAATCATTCTTGGTTGCAATTTCTTGTGCGGATGTCTGTTTTATCATAGTTATAAGATCTTGGACTTATTCAGCACTAAAACCAAATTTTCTTTTTGATTCTACAACTACTTCTATAGTAGTTGCTACTAAAACCATAAAGCCTAGAACACTTATCGGTTGTGTGATACTCCTTGTGGCAATGTGTGCAAAATGACTTCTTGAAACTAAAAATTTTATTCCCAAAACTAACAGCCAAAATCACAAACCTTTTTGCATTTTTTACAATTTTAAAAACCTCGAATATTTGCCTATCATATTGAGTGATAAGATACATCACACGAGTCATAGATGGAATGGATCTAACATCAAAATCAGGGTCCTAACATACTCAAAATTATTATTCAAACCAGTAAGAAAATCATATATATAGTCCTAATTTACAAGTTCAGTAGTTAATAGAGTTGCAGAATAAGGATTACGAGCATTGGATATACAATCACAAACTAGAATAGGCCTAAACTGAAGTAATTGATCCCTGAGAGACTTATATTTAGAGAGTTATTCATTGATAGTGACTATACCTTGAGAAAAAGCTGGAGATTTGCTTTTAAGCCAAGCAATCTTCACGAAACCTACTTTTCTAAAGCATTCTTTGAGATGGTCCCATATCTTTACTACAAATTTGAGCTAGAGAAAGTTTTTTTATAATATCAGACTCGATATATATTATCAACTACTGTATCACGAGTATGTTGCATCTTTTCTAAGAGAGAAAAAGTGGATCTGCTTTCATAAAAATGGAGATGGAACGATTAACTAAGCACAACTTTTTTTTTATTCCAATGAATGACACATAGCTTAAACTTATGAGTGATATTTCTTATTATTCAAAAGAGGAGTAACTAGGATCTTAGCTGTGCTCTCTTGGATGAACATAAAACATGTTTTAAATTCTTCTTCAGGTACACAAAAGAGAGACTCTTCGCAATGGGAGAAGCTACAGGAAAAGGGTCTGCGAAGTATTCTCAATCATTATTATAGCTTTGTATTAGAGGGAGAAGGCGGGAGATATGAGAACTATATTGCTCTAATATCATGAAGAAGAAAAAAGCTTAAGCTGTGTTAATCCAAGGAAAAACTATTAATAAAGAATTATGAAAAAGTACATATAGTACCCTGTAGTTTTGTATTTTCTAAAAAAAAGACTATATGATTTTTTCCGTTCAAATTCAGTTTATGTAGTTTATTTTCTAGAACATTTTTGAGTTTTAGGTAGCCTCGATAGATGTCTGGTCATATGTCTATCCACATGTGTACTATGTCAGTAAAAATGACATCGTTGAAAGTGTTATGTAAAAATTTTATTTGTTAGTGTGACATGTGATAAATTATTAAATTAATTTTAAATTAAAAATATAATTTTTTAAAAATCCATTTTAATTTTTTGGTTGAGAAATCATAAATTTTTCCTCCAAAATTTGATTAACTTAATTTAAATTATTTTGCAAAGATGATTATATAATCTACAACTTTGTAGTTTACGATATCTCCAAATTTTAAGTATAAAAGTGTGAAAAATACGTTGTAATATTTTGAAATCAATAGTTGACCAAATATTTTTGGTATTATTATACTCTAAATTTAAAGATATCATAAATTATAAAGTTGTAGATATATGATTCATCTTTGCAGAACAACTTGCATCATCACACTCTAAAGTAAGAATTTGTGGCTTCATAAAGGAAAATATTAAAAATAGTTTTTTAAAAAAAATTGGTGACTAATTTGATAATTTGTCATATGCCATATCAACAAATAAAAAGTCCAGGTAAAATTTTCAATGGTGTCATTTTTGCTAACATGACTCATATCTGGACGTACGTGTTATCAAGTATCTACTCGGCTACCCAAAACTCAAAAATGTCTAAGAATGTTAACCACATGGACTGAATTTGGACAAAAAAAATTACATGATCTTTTTCAGAAATTGTAAAATTATCGAATGTGTAACTTTTTCAAATATCATTCCGAAAAATATTTTAAGAGTTTTTGATGCGTCGGTGAGTTTTATAATTAGGCTGTATAGTAAAATCATCCTTTCTAAATTAAATATTTTTCTAAATATAAATATTTATGAGTCTAAGTGCGACTCAAAACTAATGTAAAATTTAATAATATTTTTATCTTAATAACTACTAAGAGATGTTAGTTAAATTAATATATATTTATAAGTGTATGAACTACATTGTCTCATATATAGTCAAATGAATCTACCTATTACAAATAGATTAAAAACCCCTCTTAGTTTGAAGAAATTATACGATTTCCCCCTCATAGCAGAACTGGCAAATTTCTTCGACAAAAAGGGACAGGAAATGACAATTATACTCTTCTATTAAAAAAATTAATAAATCAAACGTATCTAAAACCAAAATCCTATCAACAGTCAAAACCCTCCAAAAGACAACCCCTAAAAAAACAAGCCAGCCTCCAACACACCAGATGGCCACCGTCGTTCGCTATTTTTTCTCCTTGTGCCACCTATCCACTTCCTTGACGGTTATTTTCCTCGGAAGTAATCGAGCCGGCCAACACCAAAGTCAATTTCTCCATCCTAGGCTTCGACTTCGATTCTGAAAGCCCGCCTGCCAAGCCCAACGACCTCTTTGATCTTCAAGTGGATTTCAGATTTGGCTTTTTTCCTCTTGAGCATGGGTTATTCTCGTGCCAATTGATGGGTTGCGATTTTTTCTCTTAGTGACTCTATATCCGCTCAAGGTTTACAATCAATCCCCATAGTGTATAGGATTGCGATGACCAAGCTCAACACTTTGGCCGGTATCCTCGAGGTCATGGGTGCTCCCCTTGCCAGAACTGATCTAAGGGCATATGTCAATGATTTAGTTATGTGGGTAGAAATTGAAATTCAGCGAATATAAGAGAAATTGAAATTCAGTGAAATTCCGTTAGTTATGTGGGTAGAACTTGACTTAGGAGTGTCGATATATCCGACCATATATGAATGATTTTCAAGCAAACTTGGTTCTCTAATTTTTATCGTTGAGTCACCAATGACCAATGATCGATCAAATGATTAATTTATCGATCCTTTGAATAATTTTAATAACAGAGTTCGAATTTGTGTTCTTGAGGCATGATTATTAATCATTGTTCTTAAAATATTATTTATCCCCCTATTAATTGTCAATGAATTGCGACAACTACATTTCTAGTACTGCTTAAGAATTTTAGATATTCTAAATGACAACCAACAGAATATCACCTCCAGAACTATTACAATAATGTCTTTCTACCTGAGTATGAGAAGAGAATATTTTTGGATTGTTTAAATAATGATTGTTTAACCCTTATATAACAAATCAAAATTCACTTGAATTTATATTTTAAAAAAATGCCACCAAGCACTATTGATAAAGATGCATATTCATCTCCCACTCTTTTTTTCAAGTTCAAAATTGATTAACTATTCATGTTCCATGGCTAAAAACCAAATAACACCATTTAGTGTTATATGGTATTAATTGGAAAACCAAACAACACCAACAGTTTCCATGGGGAAAATACCTGCTTCAGAAGGAAAAAGGACAGCGGACAAAAGGAGTTGATCCAACATTTTCGAGAGACGCAGTTAATTAACAGACCTCGTGTTTGGCATCCCACCGCATATTAACAGTTAGTTGTTGATTATCCAGTATATTAACTAATGTTTTCAACAAGTAACTAGTAAGGGATCATTACAGTTTAAATAGAGATCTCGATGTCGAAACACAATATATAAATTTTAATTTATGATTTATTTTCGATGAATAACAGAATTCGGAGATTGGACATTAGGGAAACCAACAGTGAAGTTTTTTTTTTAATAATTACGAAATATCATTAAAAAAACAAATAAAAAATCTAAAGAATGTGATGAGACATAAGATGGGGTGACTAACTAAAAATCAAGGCCTAAACGAAGTCACTATAGAGGTAAATTTGTTATCATAAAAATATTTATCAAGCATACTAAAAAATTCGAAGGTTAATAATAGATACAACCTAGAAAAACTACGTGTTCGAGATAACCAAATCAATTGCCTAAGTTACATTGTTGAAACGAGCAGAGAAAATCTAAAAATTGGAGTCCAATTGATGTAGCCTCCGTTCTTGAATAGAGGAAGGCTTGACATGAAGCAAGCTCAAGCCTCTGAAAAAAAGAGTCATCGTGTGCAGCCCACATCAAAAAGCCGAGGAGCCCACCTTGAAGAGTGTCACTCAACTATGAAACAGAAGGCCGACTGAAGAGAAAGTCCACCAAAATTATGGATTCTTCATCTCGCTACTCATGTGAACTTAGGTTTGAATCGAACAAAATTAGGCTCAAAATAGGCCAAAATAGAAAGACTACAAGGAAACCTCCCAAAACAAAATGGGTTCTCTATGAAACAAGCCTACCAAACAAAAAAACTCAGTTAGATTATATGATTGGGTCTGTATCGAAAGAAGATACGACCCTAAACACACCAAAAGAAGAAGGAGACACCCACAAGAAAGAAGGAATCGCACGTCTCTCATGTGGTGTATAGGTTTACCGTTTCAAGGGCATGAAACTTTTTTCTGTGCCGCAGAAGAGAAGGGCTTAATTTAATGTTACATGGTTCCCGGCAAAAACCCGAGCCAACTTGTAGATTGGGACATGCCAATGACCAATCTACATGTCAACTTGTAGTTCTAAAAAAAAAAAAAACTGCTAGGTGACCGTTTCAAGGAAATCGAAGGCATATTGGGTGGCATAGCCTCCTTTAAAACTAATTTATTTTTGTACTCGGACTTTTCCATTTAATATTAGTGATTTCATGTTCCCTTTCGAAGAAAAAACTTGTTGCTTTTGAATGATAAATTATAGTATTTTGCTATCTTAATTACACTGTGCATGTTTAGCCAAATAATACTTTTTTCATAAACTAGAAGGGTTAAATAATAATAAAAAAAAAAAGAAGGGGCTGAATCACTAATTTCCGCAAACCCCAGGGGGGCGAGGGCAATTATCCCTAAATTTTAAGATTGCTATTTTTTGAGTTTACAGTTTATATCTCCAATTAAGTTAAATTAACTTTGCTAATTATTCGAAATGATTTGATATTATTTGGTTGGCCTTCCTATCTAACAAATATGGAACTCTCTTGCTCGTAAATGATGTGCTGATGACACTAATTTAGTAAACTCCGAGACTTGACAATAAGTAGTATCTAATGGCTAGGGCACCTAGGTGTGCTTGAGATTAATATGTGTCACATTGAAAGTTGTTTTTGTTTAGTGATATGGGTCACGTCTAGGGCTAAGATATTTGATGGAACCAAAACTTTAAAACCATCACTTCGGCAATAAAACCTTAAACCCAGATCTTCGTAAACAAAATCGTGATTTTCCCATGCTTTCCAGCGGGATTTCAAAAAATTATAAATATGTTTCTATAATTTCTCGAGCTACTTACTGTACATGATTTTCAGAGTCAAAACTACCAAGGTCAGAGAATAGGGAGGCCAAGGTGCGGCCTAATGTCTATGAATATACAGTGAAATCCATGGGAACTCCACCCTTGATGTGATGTGGGTGTCCCTCCTCTTTATTATATTCTTTTATATGTGATTTTTATTGGGGTTTTCCCAATATTTAAGAGATCCTATTTCAATGTTTGAACTGAAACAAAATTTCGAGATGAAAAACACCGAATCCAGGGCTTGTTGCCCATAATATATATGAAATTTTTTGAGGTAAAGATTATCAATAAGATTTAGAGGAAACAACTTGCAACATATTTTCAAAACATGTAGTTATAAAATTGCTATCTCATAGACCAACACAATTTTCTTTTTAAATGTTATTGTCGGCAGTATTTTAAAATGTTATGAAATTTTCACAATATTTTTTTAAAAAATGTAACGCAATATGATTATCTATTGGTAATAAAGACTGCATACAAAGCATAATAACATTTCTGTCACGAAGACTTGGAATTTTCTTTAAAAAGACTTGGATGGATGAAAAGATACTAAAAATTGAAAAAAGTAGCGATGAAATAGCATAATTAGGTTGCAGACAGCAAGATATTACTTAAGCATAATCCGGTGGGGTTTTAGTACAAGAAACAAAACACACATCCACAAGCAATATCCAACAATAAGAACGACATAAACCGTCATTGGAAGACAGACAACAGAAACTATCAGCAGAAGTTCAGCAGATAGATATGAATATGATGATCATCATCACATCCTGTCTTGGAGATTAGGTTGGAGCGGAACCAATCGGAACTCGAAAGGCATGCTCGGATTGTAATCCCTCTCCCTCTCCTGCTGTTGCTGCTGATTGTAGCAGCTGCTTCCAACTCCTCCTCCTCCGTTTCCTTCCATGCTCATCTCCTGTTGTTGCTGTTTACATTTACATGATCAATTATTATATGGAGTACCAATTGAACTTACCAAACCAATCGTTATCCGAAACGACTAATTGATTTCGAGCTAGACAAAGATCATAGAAAGTGTCAAGGTCCTCTCCCTGACTAGTTC
This sequence comes from Hypericum perforatum, assembly GCA_012979155.1. NCBI lineage: Eukaryota > Viridiplantae > Streptophyta > Magnoliopsida > Malpighiales > Hypericaceae > Hypericum > Hypericum perforatum. The sequence goes on from SOPF01027823.1 coordinate 374,873, forward strand.
CAACATTGTTCCGTACTCGAAGCTTTTCATTAAGCTTGAATTATCCGGTAGTTGTTAACTATATACTATGCAGATTGGAAAATAACAAGAAACTGACTGCTCATTTCTAGCTAAAAAGGAATGGAAACCTAATGCTATAGCTCTCCCATGTGGCCTGCGAGAAATATTAATAAAACATAGACATGTATCTTTTGTATACCGATACAAATATAAGTCCCTATTGACATGGTGACTTCTGGATGGTACATAAAAATCAATATCTTCTCAAAGCAGTTGCAAGGAGGTGTTAAGGGCGATCTCAATGCGTCTAGGTGTTTATAAGATCTTGAAATCACTATCTCGGTGTCTTTTGTCCTATACATTTAGGACATATTTGGGTAACATTTTTCGGAATTGATACAATATTTACATATTAAAAAATACTACCTTCTCGCTTCAAGTATTCTATGCTTGAGTTATCTTGAAACCCTAGAGCTTCTATAGGAACCATATATACGCACACCTGTGATGCTCGTTTAGGCCAAACAATATAGTAGTAGAGCATGCAACATTTCTTTTTCCCGTTTTTTCTAAGAAAAATTTCAAACATTCCTCTCATGTTAGAAGATTTAAAAAGAATGAAAATTTCACATTGGAAAGTAAATGATTATGAAGTTAAGAGTATACCAGGTAAAGATGGAGTTGTTCATTCTGGTCCTCCAAAATCTTGCCCTGAAAAATAAAATAAAAAGATAAAAGATTACGTCCAAAAACCCAAATTTTATATCCATGCCTCACTCTAAGCCGCCTCAAAGCAAACTTGTCATGTATACTTACATTTCTCTTGATCATCTTCACGTACTCCGACTGCCAAAAACCAAGAGGGTTTGTCAAATTTTCAAGAATATTTTATCATCCAGAGAAGTTAGTTAGTTTTCATTTTGAAGAATAACAAGAAATTACTTCTATTGTACAAAGACGTAGAAATAGAATGAAGTCGATGATTTAAAAAAAAAAAACAAAAAACAACTTATGCTCCTACATAGCAAGTGATAAACTTAATCATTGAACTTTGATGTTGATACTTCAACTTAATTACCTTCCTGTCACGAAGACCGGCAAGTCCATTATCCAATGCTTCTTCTAAAGCCATGAGATCTCTGTAGTTCAAAGATGTTATGTCCTCCCCTTTAAGGTGCCTGCAACATGACAAGAACTTGAATCATGCACAAGAAAAGCATGAACTTGTTGTGGATAATAAGTAATTAAGTTCATATTTTTATGAATTAAAAATCGTGAAATGAGACTCACGACAAATAAGGATTGATAATGATCAAATTTGAATACCATGGGTTAAAGAAATCTTGAACTTTGTTGCAGAGATCTGAGAGTACCTGAGCTCAATCTGCATGTTGTCATTCTCTTTCTTGATTCTGTCAATTTCATTGCTGAGGTTCTGGTTTAAATACATTGAAAAACAATTTAGACAAACTGACGCATAACCATTAATTACCTTACCTATCAGTAGCTAATATTCGAAATTAAAATACTGGAGAAATTATCGTCTGATAGCTTGTTAAAAGGGCAGATCTGATCCATTCGCTTGTTTCGTATTAATGTTCTTAAGCTATATACATTATAACAAAGAAAGAAAATACACCTGAAGCACAAGAGACCCCTCTGGCATCAGTTGTTTCAAATTAAATTTCTGAAAAATGTCTCCTAATTAGAAATAATCAAAGAGCCAGTCCTTTAATTAAGAGTAAAAACCCTAAGGCAAGGTAAAAGTCCAAAGCTCAAATCTTTAATAATTCCCGAAAAACATAATTATATCTCTTAAATGAGTGGTAGATCCAGCTAAAGATCAGAAGAACAAAAAAAAAAGCAATATGACCTAATTCCAATTGTAGATCTGCTCGTAAAATTCACGGTTCAGGTTTCTTATCACACTTTTAGTAAAAACAAGGAAAACCCAATTCTAGTATCCTTTGGAGAAAACAGTTGCTTCAAATGAAAGAGAAAATAGTGGAAAATTAAGAAATTGATTAGTGTGTGTGTGTATGTATATATAAAGAGAGAGAAAAAAACCCACCTCATGTTTAGCATCCCACAGCCTCTTACCTGACTTCTGATGATACATATCCAGTATATCAACCAAACTTCAGTACCATTAGCCCCCCCCCAAAAAACCAAGACCAGAAATTATGCAAAAACAAATACTTAATTAGGGATATTATATAGCCAAAAGATATGGTCAAAAGAGAAAATTAAAATTGAGGGAAGAAAAAAGGAGCTTATGTTGCTCTATTTACTTGGAAGAAGGGCTACAATACTCATGCATCTTCCCAGAGCTGGCAAAGATGACAAGTGAAACCTTAGCATCACAAAGAACAGAGATTTCCTTGGCTTTCTTTATGAGCCCATTTCTCCTCTTGGAGTAGGTCACCTGCCTGTTGTTTGTGTTCTCTATCCTCTTGATCTCTATCTTTCCTCTCCCCATCCTATCTCTTTCTCTCTCTAGATTTTCTCCAAGAAATGTTATTGTGGCTAGTGGGATACGAATGAACTTATTGCAAGAGGGTAGAAAAAAGATGGGGATGGTTGAGGAAAGTTATAGTGGAAGGAGCTCAAGCTTGCTATATTAGGTTTGGAGTTACAAGACTTTCTTACAAGGACAAAAGAGAGGTTTGTTTTTAGGTTGTTGATTATGACATGGCCATACAAGCCCTTGATTTTTTTTATATTGTTTTATACCAACTAAGATAAAAATACTCATGGTCACTAATATGTAATAACCATACATAAGTAACCTAGTATAAATCAGTATCAATAAATAAGTAACCATATAGTTTTTTATATTCTCGAAACAAAAAAGGGAAAGAAGTAACTTAGTGATCATGGACAAAATATTATTGAAGATTAGTGACTATATGTGTTTTTTAATCCTACGAACAACTACATGAAATTATTAAAAAATTAACTACACTAATATTGTACTAATTAATTCAAATTCAAATTGATTCAAATATTTGAAAAATGATAAAACTTTCCTGATATTTAAATTAATATAACTCATTGATCTTCGCTTTTATCCACTGTGTTTCCATCAGGTTTTGTTACTTCTCTCTTTACCACCTCTTGACCAATGGCTTTTACTGGGAATATTTTTTTATGTCCAATTAAGGAATTAGGAAATGGGGTTTTTAAGGGAGGAAGGGCTAGAGAGCTAGGGTGTGTTTGGCACGCAAAAATAGTGTGTAGGGTTGAATTGTAGGAGCCGTAGTGGACATGATTTAGGGTGTCTTTGAGCTTCTGATGGTTGAGATTTGATAGACTAAATCTGGTATTGCGATTAACCTTAAAACCATCGTGTCGACAAGCCGAGGTTTCCTTCTTGGCTGGAACAAGATGTAACAGCTGGTCTAACAATGAAATCCATTGGTCAAAACAGCTTCCAATTCGGAGAACACCGCATTGATGTAATTGAAGGAGTGTCACAATTTCATGGTCTAACCCAAACATTTTGAGTTAAAAACTTATAATTATGAATGTAATAAAATAATATTGGCAGGACTATTCTTAAAATGTGATTTATTTTGTTTAAATAGCTACTATTGATTAAAAAAAAACTGTATTACAATATTGTGAAACCTTGAATGTTTTTTGAATAGATAAGTATTGTATCTATAAAACCATTAAGAGGGCTATTGTAAAATCAAGTAACCAAGCCCTAGTCACCGTAAGTTTACTTTTTGGTTGAGACATTTTTATCTAAAAACTTCTCGTATTGCAAAATGGAAAATGCTTCCTCTCTCTAACATCCAGAGAGAGGTTTTCTACTAATTTTGGGAGTCTTCTGTCTTTTTAACTTTTCATCTTTCTCCTTCCTACCTCGGGTTATGATCTTTACCCGCCCACGGTCGCCCCCCCTCCACGCCTATTACTTCTTTTTGATTGAAAAGGGAAATTTATCTAGTCAAAATCATATCCATTTCAATTATTTGTATTTTAAATAACCGTGATTAATAAAATTGATGAAACGTTGGATATAAATGATATTTGATTATATTAACTTATATTACGAAGTTCAGTTTTTTGAAAAAGAATTAAATACTATAGATCTGCAGGTCAATTCTCATCTTGCATGTATTTTTTGATGCATGTTCTGCCTATATTTTTTTTAAAAGAACAAGGGCAATAGTCTCGATTTACCGGAAAAAGGCAAGATCCAAATCCTATCCAAGATCTTAAATAAGTATTCAAAATCAAACCCTCAAGGTTATTAAGGTTCAATCCAAAATTCATGCCGTATCCATAATTCATGAACTTATAATATTTTTAACATTTTAGTGTACATCATTTACAAAATATACTCAATTTCATTTCTTTGCCACATTCAACCTTGTAAAATAGTAATGTTTAATTTTAAATTGAGAACTAAATAATCATGTATTTATTCTAACGAGTGGAACATAAGTATTAAAATTTATTAAAAATAATATTTATTTGTTAAATTGACGCAAGATCCCGGTCTCTTGACAACGACTCTACAAAGGCTTCGTCAAACTAAACAAAAATAAGTTTAAATAGGTAATACCATCCGCATTCATGCCCCCGCTATAGTGCGTGCCCTGGACGCCATGTCATCCGTGCTCTTACTCTCATTTTTCAGTCCACAGGCGTGCCCTCGCTCCAGTGCCGTGCCCTGGCGCCACATCAACTTTTTTTTCAGCTCAGTTTTTTATAATTCAGCTAACTGTATTAAACTCGAATATTATTTCGCGTAACTTCGAAAATACTAAATTAAATTTCGATAAGCTCATTTTTGCGAAATAAAATTTTTATTAAGTTCAAAATATATTACATGAGAACTTAGAAAAAAAAATTATATTTTAAAAAACATAAATTGCATAATTCTTACAATAATCCTAAACTAATTAGCAAGTTTAATCGCCTACTTTTGCCATCATTTGAGAGTCCCTCAAAAGCTCTAACAACAAGTGCGGACGCTTTCGCAAACATACTAGAGTTGTTGTTCTCATGGACGACGAGCTTCCCAACACGGCATAATGCATGGGCAAAAGTGTTCGGGCTGGCGGAGTTGGGGAGCTCGAGGATCTCGTATTAGTTAGGCTCTGTATCGTATTTTTCGGCAAAAAAGAGATGCGGAATGCATCATGGAAGCTTTGGAAGGTCTCATTGTAAGGGTCCAAGTGCCATGCCATAATGGACATATCGTAGGCTTTCTTGATCTTCCTATCTAAAAAATGCTCATCAGCCATCTCCAACATTGACTCGCCAATGCTAATTAAAAAGATAAGAGAAGAGGAGTAGGTGTGAAAAATAATGAAGAATGTTGAATCTATTTATAGAATTTTCAAATAATTTTGGACCACACTTTTTTACAACAAATGTGAACCACACCTTTTTTACAATTACATAATTACATAAAATTTTCAATTAAATATAATCTGTTGTTTAAATATATAAGTGTATAGTTAGGATTTCGGGTTAGGGTTATGGTAAGGATTAGGGTATGGGTTTAATGTATGTGTTTAAGGTAAAGGTTTATGGTTTAGGATTTGTAATTTACATTAAATTATATTACATTCCATTATTTATATTAAATTACATCAAAATACATAATTTATATTAAATTACATTTTGATACATAATTTACATCAAATTACATAAAAATATATAATTTACATCAAATTACATTAAATTACATAATTTATCTCAAATATCAAAATTTAAATAATACAAATGAGATTATTGTACTAAACTAATTTTATAAAATTATTAAAAAAGATACATATATTGCAAAAAAGGTACAAATAATTTTTTTACAATTTTTTAACCCAAAAGTCTAATTATTTGAATTAAAAAATTTGTATAAAATTATAAAAAATAATTGTTTTTAGAACAGAATAGTTGGAAATGGTAAAAATAATTTTTATAAAATTTTTCTAAATTTTTTGGATTTATTTTTATTTAAAAAAAGAAAAAAAATGCTCACCTGGGTGCGAGGCGGGGAACGCCTCGTGGCGGCCCGGGGCCACACGCCCCGGTCGCTGCGGGTGGTCTAAGCATGGGCCTGTGAGAGTTGGAGACATTGTTTGCGATTTAGGTGATATTTGAGTATGTTACTTTCATTAAGGGCATAGCAAGGTTGAAGTGCACAATTTGATTGAATTTCAGGCGATTCACAAGGTAAACGGAATGAAAAAATTTCTGATGAAGTGTTAAGTGAATCCTAATATATCTATACGTTAGAAGAGATCAATGTATTATGCGCGCGCACACACACTAACATAGTGTGCTTGGATGGTGTTATTTTACACTTTGTCTAATTTTCTTTTTGAGTGTTATTTATAATTGTTAGTTATTATAAAATGAAAAAAAAATCTTTTAAAAAATTTTGCTACTAAAAAATTTTGATGCTTCAATTGATATAGTAAAAAAAATTCCTTTTCTATTTTAAACTTTCAACTTTGAAATTTTTTCCACTGGGGTTTGATTTAATCTCTTTTAATCCAACAATATCCTCGATCACCAGAAAACTAATCTCAAGGTTTTTTAATTAATGCTAAATGATCCAAATTTTAGTAAAGGGTTTAATTGTACTTCTCAAACATGTATAAGGGTCTATATGTATTTTATGCCATTTCTTTTTTCCTTTTTCTAATTAAATCCCCAAAACCTAACCGTTGGACGGATCCCGCCAGTCTTCCTTCCCCCCAAAACCCCCAAATCCCTTCCGAATTCCAATTTAACCGCTCCATCTTCAATTAGTGTTTCCAAGAAACCGCCCTAAACGTCTCAAATAGGGCCGTAGATGGAGGAAGCCACCGCCGGCGGCGAGTCTTCGTCGTCGTCGGCGTTGAGGGTGAAGCCGTCGTTTGTGAAGCTTGGCGACCGGCAGATATTCACGGTGGAGCTCCGGCCCGGCGAGACCACCTTCGTCTCCTGGAAGAAACTCGTGAAGGACGCCAACAAGTCCAACTCTGCCGCCGTTGGGGTCCCTTCCGGGCCCACTGCCACCGCGGCAACCGCTCTCCCTAACCCTCCCCCCGCTTCCACCCGCCTGAGCCTCGAGTCCCGCATCGCTCCCGTGAGCTTCCTCTTTTCTCTCATCCTAATTTGTTTCACTTGCTCAAGAATTGGATTGATCAGGGGATTCTGTTTGGAGTTAGTTCATTGAGCGGTTTAGACTTTAGGGTTCTGATATTTTCTTGGTGTTCCTCCAGGGCCAACCGGCTGAGGCCGAAGCTGCAGAAGCAGCCGTTCCGCACCGTTTTAGTGCTGTTATTGAGAAGATTGAACGGCTATACATGGTATGTTGTGGTTTGCCATTGCACGGATTACCTAGATTCTCGTTGCCATTGCACGGTTTGATAGAAAATCATATATTTTTTCCGCAGGGAAAGGATAGTAGTGATGAGGAAGACTTGAAGGATGTTCCTGATGATGATCAGTACGATACAGAAGACTCATTCATTGATGACGCCGAGCTGGTTTGTTTTATTATGTGCATTCTCCATAGCAATCTCTGCTCTTTGGGTGGCCATGCTGTTATGGAATTTTGGAGATGAATTAAATGTGATTTTTGCTGCATGATGCCCCAATTTTTTTTCAGGATGAATATTTTGAGGTTGATAATTCAGCAATAAAGCACGATGGATTCTTTGTTAACAGGGGAAAGCTTGAACGCAAGTAAGTCCCCTTTTACCGTTGAACCTAGGACTTGAAATGGCAGTTATGATTTCTTTCCTTATCACAGTTTGAGTCTCTGTTAGATTTCTGAATAGGCATCCAGAAGAACGTTGGAGCTTACTCTGGATCTTTTTTTCTGGTTTTGCGGTTGAGTTTTGTTTATCGGATGTTGGATTACTAATGGGAAGGCCTTCCTGTTCTGCATATATGTTATCCAATCTTGTAGCATATGACAGTTATAGACCGTCAAGTATGGTCCTTGTTTTCTTTTTAGGTAATACATGCAGATGGTACTTTTATCTGCTTTTTTTCCTTAAACGTAATAGGAAACAAATGATTATCTTTACGCTGTTGCCTTCCAGACATATTTTTGATGAGATTCCGTTCACTCACTGAGTTAAGATCTCATTGGTACAACTACTTCAGTATAACGCTGCTTCTTTCTGATACTATCACCGTTACAAGGAGAAAATAATATTTAAACATGAGCAAGATAAATAGATAATACTATGCAAACATGAGCTTCTTTTTGAACTGTGTGTCCTGTGGGCCAAGTCTGTTTAGGCTATCATTAGGCCTTCCTCATTCTGCTGTAGATAGAAGCAATGTCATTATTTTGTAGTTCATGCCTGCATTCAGATTTTTTGGTTTTCTGCCCCCTGGCATGCGTTGTTACTGACTTTTGCATTTACTTTTTCAAGAAATGAACCCACCGTTGTCCCTGACCAGCAACCAAAGAAACGGCGAAGAAAAGACGTGGCAGAGGGTGGTGATGCATTAGTATTGAATAACAATGTTAGGCAGGTTAAGTTAGCAACTGTGAAGACGGCTCTTGGAACTTCTGGCTCCTCTCAGGTGGTGGTAGTTACTGGTGAACATTACAATGATGCAAAACCTCGGGATCCTTCGGCTGCCGCTGCTGGTTATTTGAAAAGGCAATCGGCTGAAGCTAAAACGAATTTGAATACACATGTTAAGAACGGCAGTGATCATAGACCTTTGGCAGAAACAAGAGATATTGATAATAAGCCAAAGGCGGTTAACCTCTCAGCAAAAAACCCAACTAGCAGACGTAAAGATGCCAGCAGACCCTCTGATGCACAACACCAAAAATATCAAGATAAAAGCATATACGCGCAGTCTCAATTGCAGTCTACAAAACCAATAAACAGCAAGAATGAGTTGGATGGGTCACTTCTATCAAAAGAAAAGAATGGTGTTCGCAAATTGCCAGACCTTAACAGCTACCCCGACAGCAAAGTTTCCGTTCCAGTCACAGTAAGTATTCAATTCTTTGCTGATGGAAAACATATCTTTGTTTCTCTATGCTCTCTGTATATGCATGTTTTGTCTTGGGCCATACTTCATGATGTTGACTTTTTATTGTCGGTTAGAAATGGACAAGTGAAAGGACCCTACTGGGTCTTGATAGAATTAGAGAGATAAGAAGTTGAGACGGAGAACGCAGGGGAAGATACTTTATTATAATTCTTGATTGATGATTAAAACCCTAAGAGAGCGTGGCGTTATATAGCCAAATGCTTACAACGAATACTAATTTGGAATGGGAGATACGAAAGGGGAAGACTTATAATAGGAAATAACTAACGACATAGACTTCTGTGACTTTTAAGAAAAGACTCATTAACACATAACAACAAGAGTAGTTATGATGCACCGGATCCGTTTTTTGTGACTTTTTTTCTTATTACTAAGTACTGTGTCAGTGCCAGTGATGATAATGTGAATCTGGAAACCATCATGACTTTATCAATCATAGCCATGAAGAACATCTACTTTTCCAGCGTGAACTTAGTTTGAAGTATGAATGCTTTGCATTGTTTTTGGATGTTGTAAAACCGTATCAATATTGTGCAGAAAGCAACAACTGCCCAAAGAAGAGATGGTTCTGGTGTTAAGCCTAGAAGTTCAATGCTGGAAAGATCAATCAGAGAGCTAGAGAAGATGGTTGCAGAATGTAAGCCGAGGCTCTCAATTACTTATAGAATCTTTGAATTCTTATGTTTGACCAACCCGGGACTTTCTTTAACGTGAAGATGTTACATGTCTAACCTTTTCCAGCGAGACCGCCTACTATGGGGAATCCAGAGACAGATGCTTCATTACAGGCTGGGAAAAGGAGGTTGCCCCCAGAAATAAAGCTGAAGCTTGCTAAAGTTGCCAGATTAGCGGTACTCAATTCCTTCATATTCTTCTATATCTGTTAAGTACATGTATATATTAGACCTAAATGATATTGTATATGGTGTGTGCTCGTACTTCTGTTCACCTACTTAAAATTGTTTGGTTCTGGTTTGACAGGGAAGGGAGGGGAGAATAACAAAGGAGTTACTTAATCGTCTTATGAGTATACTTGGTCACTTAATACAACTCAGAACTTTAAAGGTCCCTCTTTCTTAACTTCTGCACTTTTTTATTATACAGAGTAATTTGTTCCTTTAATTTGTCTCTTATTGTGTGATTGTTTATGTGCTGCTTTTGGCCCCCAATATGCTTTCATCTTTGTGCATGCTTGAATATAAGAATTTGCTTTGGCAAAATCCGGTAGTTCTCTAACTTAGATTAATTTATGCTCCCTGAATCCTTAAACCTTGTAAGTAAGCTAGTTGGTATCTTGGCAGATTTCTTTACAGAAAACTAAAACTGGTCCATTTTATTCATTAAACAAATTCTTTGATACTGTACATCATTGGTTATCTCTGCGTATATTGTTATTATATTTTGTGAGTGGTTATTTGTCATGAGCGGTCACAAAACACTCATCATGAAACAATTTGTTCTTCCCTTCATCAGAGAAACATGAAAGACATGATTAGCATGGGCATGAGAGCAAAGGAAGAGAAAGATGATAGGTTTCAACAGATAAAGAAGGAGGTTACAGACATGATTAAGACACGTGTTCACTCCTTGGAATCGAAGGTATGACCACTAAAATTGAACTCTCCCTCATAGTTGGATGCTTGTGTCATGGGAACTCTCCCTCAGACATCTGAGTTCAAGAAAGGATACAACTAGTGTACTCTCCTCTTAGTTGACTTCGTATGTGCGGGATATCTCTTAACATGCCTCTCTGGTTCAGTAATTAAATCTTGCTGGTTACTACTTAATACTTATTGCTGTCATATTTTTTTTTCCAATGTGATGTGGCTTCAGTCTGGTTGATATTTGTATTGATCAGCTAGTTCTGTTGAAATATTAGTTTGGCTCATGCCAAATTTTGAGTTTTTTAATGCTCAATTAACCTCATGAGCAGTTGATAATTTTAACTGTGCAAATGAAGTTATTAGTTTATTATTAAAGACATTCATTAATATGCTGCCGATATTGAGACCTAAGGTGAAATTGTCTGTTGTTGCTGCAGGCATTTAATCAAGCAGGAGAATCCGATGACTTTCAAGAACTTGATTCAGAAGAAAAAAGATCCCTAAAACAGAAACTCAGCATGGATGCTGTTTTGGAGGACAAAATTTGTGATTTATACGATCTTTTTGTTGATGTACTGATATTAGTCCATTTCCTCATAGAACTTCTCTGTGCAGAAATTTCGGTTATACATCATCTCATTCTTTGTTTACACTTCTGAATGATCACAGGGCTTAGATGAAGATGCTGGTCCCCAAGTTAGAAAGCTATATGTGGAGGTGACAACTTATCCATGCATATCAATTGCTAGATACAACTTGATTTGTTTTTTAATCTCAAAATGAGATGTTGCTAGTGATTCGTGCAACTTGTGCTTGTGTGTGTCCTGGAATCGTGTTGGTTGTCCGTCATATATTTTTGTGTTTTCGTTTGCTAATCTTTTCTTTTCTCCACTTATCCTTTGAGCTTAGAAGTATGATGATATACATGAGACCAAGTTTGTGCAGTAATGGGTCTTGGTTCAAAATACTTTTGTAATTTCCTTATCTGTTTGGCCATATTGTGATTATCTTAGTGGTGATTCTTATTTGTTAACTTGATTTCTATGTATTAATCAGCTTGCGGGACTCTGGCCTACCGGCATCATGGATAATCATGGGATCAAATGTGCAATATGTCGTGCTAAAGAGAGACGAAAGGCAATGTACACAAGATTGAAGGTAATCTAGGCCATATTGACATCTGTTTCTCAGAGGCCATGTTTCTTCTCTCCTTCTAATTGTGGTTCATTTCTTGATAGATCTTTTTCAGTACATGTTCTATAGAAGTACGTGCTGCTTCTAAGTGGTTATAGGAGATTTCTTTGTAAATTTGATCAAGAATCTTGGCTGCTGGCCACTGCTTCTTCTGCATTATTTATTGAACGCCAACATTTCTTCTATCTCTTGATCATTTTTGGGTTTGCTTCTGATTATCATCTTTTTCATGTTAACTGTTTACGTCAAGGATGATGACAAGCTGAAGAGGAAAACGACATTGTCACCTCGAGGTGAGGAGACTTTTCGAGTTGATGCAGGATCTGTTTCTCAGCCACTCTTTATGCAGGACAGGCTGGCTTCTGATCCAGGAGGCGCTGTTCTAGCTTTAGCCAGCAAATCAATTTCCAGTGCAACAGCAACTGCTTCTCGGTTATCTAGTCCTTCGAGAAATGCCCCAGTATCAGATAGGCAAAAGCTGGAGAAGCAAAGAGCGGTTTCAAACAAGCCCACCAAGGAGGCAAAGATGACCCCAGAGGTTAGCCTGGCTAAGAAAAAGTTGAAAAGGAAGCCGGAGCAGGAGTTAGACGAATCTTGTGCAGATAAGTTTCTTTCAGAACAGGAGTTAGATGAATCTCGTGCAGATAAGTTGCATTCAAAATCTAGTGAAGAAAGGCACACGTCCCTGAAACACGCTTCGGGGCCGTCCCAGAAATCAAACCCTCAGTCGACGATGACGACTGTTCCAAGTTAGATGCAACCCAGCTGACGAAATTTAGTGCTGACAATAGGAAGTTAACCAGAGTACTTGAGCAGTTGAGCTAGTTTCTTTCTTCCTGGCGTTCGAACGGTCGTCTCTGCTAATATTTTGTAACTACATTTGCTTCATTGCATGTATGGTTGTGTTATTCTTGTCAGAAGTTATCATTACCCGGTCTGCAGCGTCGATGACCTACGTGGAAGTGAAATTTTGGTTCTATTGGGTAAGAAAATTGAAAAGTAAGGCGAGATTATACAGAGGGAAGTGAGAAGAAGAAAGGTAAATTATTACAAATTATATTAAAATTTCACTAAATAAATACTCGATTAATTTTTTGAAAACAATATGGAAAAAAGGACAATCACCAATTTGATAATCTCATCTGTGCTCCTCAAGTACCAAATCAAGGAATCAATAAAATAATTAAGTAAGACTTTAATTTTTCTTTTATTTTAAATAACACACCCTTCTATTATGTTTTGCTTTCCCTTCTGTTATACTTCAGAGTGAAATTTAAAACAGTTATGTACATAATAATTTATTTTTCTGGAATTAATGGAATTTATTATTATTTTAATTTAAGTACTTAAATACATCCTAGTTTGTAGAGAAAAAAATTTCACTCACTTGTGTAAACAAAACTATACTGAGCTCATGTGGAATGTCCGTAAAAAAATCTGTCGGATTCTTTTAATAGATTTGCGAATAATAGTAGTGTCAATATTGAATACACCAAACCCGATGGGGCCAAATGTAATTTATCCTTGTGACACTAATTTTATAATAAAAATAATAAAAACGACTTGCAATTGTACTATCTGTGGGCCCCACATCATCTCCAAACCAACGGTCAGCTATTCCGTACTAAAAATAGTACCTAAAAAATAAAGGGTTAATTACCCTCAGTTCCCTATACTATTGACGATTTTGTAATAGGGTCCCTGTGTAATTTGAATAAGATATAAGACCCCTATTTTTTAATGAAATATTGATGTTAGGTCCCTGGCTGAACCCTCGCTGACATCATCATTTTTTTTCGTTTTTTAATATTGAATTGACCAAAATACCCCTGAAAATTAAAAAAAACTATATTCTTCAACCTTCCACCTCTCCCAAACCCAAATGTGTGCAAGTACAATCCTAGCCCTACCCTTGTTCTACCTCCTTCGAATCCTCCTCCATCTTCGAAGTCCAACCCCCGCCACCGACGCCCTCCTCGACGTTCTCCCAGAAGCAAAACGACGACGACCAATGGAACGACCCCAATCAAATCACCTCCTCTTCGGTGACCCAATCGAATCACCTCCTCTTTGGTGACCTCAATCAAACCAGTTTAGGATCCTCTACCCATCGGCTCAGGCTGGTGCGGTCATCGGCAAGGGCGGCTCCTCCATCAGCCACATCCAGTCCCTCACCGGTGCCAAGATCTGCCTCCTCGATGACCCCCAAGTCTGCCCTACGACGAACGGGTTATCCTCATCTCTAACCCTAACCAGAGGCAACACGACGAGGGGGAAGATCATCTGGAAGGTGCTGGTTAGGTTTTCGAGAAGATTGTGAAGGGGACAACGAGGAGGAGCTCGATGAGGAGGTGGTGGTTGGTAGGAAGATGTTGGTCGGGGCTGTCCAAGCCGGGAGCATGCTCGGGAAGGGAGGGAAGGTGCTTGAGGGGGTTCGGGTTGAGTGTAGGGCCCAACAGATTGGGGTTGGCATGTTCGTCCTCTTCGCTAAAATCTTATGCTACTACCTCCGACGAGGTCACAACGAAGAGGAAAGAGGAGATCAGGGTCGGCATGTTTGTCCTTGTTGGTCCCCCAATTGGGATCTCGGCGATTGGTTGAAGGAAATGGCTACCAAGTTGAAGCCGAGATAGAAGGAAATGGGTTTGGGGGCCGGGCGGGAAGGACGGTGGCAGGGCCGAGATAGAAGAAGAAAGTTTTTGTTTTTAATTTTTAGGGGTATTTTCATCAATTCAATATTAAAAAACAAAAAAATGATGATGTCAGCGAAGGTTCAGCGAGGGACCTAATATCAATATTTCATTAAAAAATAGGGGTCTTATATCTTATTCAAATTACACAGGGACCCTATTACAAAATCGTCAATAGTATAGGGACCTCGGGGTAATTAACCCAAAAATAAAAGTTACGAATTTGGTGTCAACAAGGAACTTCCGGAAAATTTTTCGGTCTCTTGGACTAAGAGACAGAAAAATTACCCGTCAAT
>SOPF01027823.1:389702-414838 GCA_012979155.1 Hypericum perforatum
GGATCCAAAAAAAAAAAATCTGTCTCTTGGTATTGGCGAGTAATTTTCCGTCTCTTGGTCCAAGAGACGGGAATTTTTTCCATTTTTTGGTTATCTAGTGTTATCTACTAAGGAAACCTAAAATCGACAAACACAATTGGTTTGGAGATTTTCTATCTACCAAATGACGAGTTTTTTTTTACCTATTTTTGGTAAAAAAAATTGTTTATAAATACAGAATGAGAAGAAGCATTCTGCAAAACCTTTTAATCAACCAAAAATCCCTTCCTAAATTTGTCATTAATCAATGTTTGAACAACGTTGGAGCGAGCGGTTTGAAGTTTCAATCAGGTAAATTATATGTATTTAGTTTATGTGTTAGCATGTATAATTTATTATGAATTTTTTAACTATTGTTATAAATTTCTTGGATTAGAAAGTTTATACGGTAGGTAATGTTGTTATTTACAATGTTGAACTTCCAAAATAAAATATTAGTGAGTAATGCAAGTTGATATTTTTTATACTGAAAAAAGATATTCTGTAATTTTGACAAGGTTGAACCTATGGTTAAATTTGTATAGTCGAACTGATGGTTAATCACACAAATTAGTAATGTCAATATTTTGTATATTTTTTTAGCATTATGTAAACAATATTTTGTTAATTTTTGTAGTAAATCTAAAGATGTCTCAATGAATTGTAAGAATTAGATTGAAATACGATGGAGCAATTAAAAAATTAGACATTTCTAGTTTTCCGTCAAACAAAAAATGTACTAACAGGCTCGCAATACGTAAAAATATTAATAAAAACAGAAACTTGAGTGCTTCATAAAAGTCATTATTTTCAAAAATGCATCTCGGGACAAAGTGCGTACCCGGTTTGTTCATAAAAATACCAATATTACTAACTAGACAAGATCTAGTCAGATTAGGCGGTCCTTCTGGATTTTTGACCTAGATTTTTCTGGTTGGTTATTTTGAAGGGCAAAACTGGAAATCAAATTTCCAAAACTATCAAAATTTCCCCAATTTTTTACCCAAATTAAAACTGACAGAAAGTTGAGGAGGGGAAAGAGGAAGCCACCGAGTTGGGGAGGAGGACGAGGAGGCTGCCGAATTGAAAAAGGGGAAGAGGAGGAAGCCGACTTGAGGAGGAGGTTTCCAGCTTGAGAAGGAGGAAGAGGGGAGGTCATTAACTTGAGGAGGAAGCTACCATAATGCATGACTTTTCGAAAAGAATAAGTGGGACATTTCAGATGGAAAAAATAAGTGATTGTTGAAAAGAGAGAGTGTTTTGTAAGAGAAAAGGTCAAAAAAAGTTGTGCATAGAAAAAATAAACTTGGAAGACAAAAAATCAAAGTATGGACTATATGGACTTACTACTTACTAGTGTACCAAAATATTAATAAACCATCTAATAAATAAGTTTTGGTTTGACCAGTGATCAAACTCCTTGAACTTGTCGAACCGAAGGTCTGACCAAAATCCAGATCAATCTATAGGTCATCTTTTAAAACTACGATAAAAACAAAGCTTGAGCTTTTGGAAAACATATCCCTATATCTTCTCCTCGATTGCCACATGACACTCGTATTTATATATCATAACTTGACTCTCCATTTTTAAATAAAAATTTACTTGTAGAGTATTTGTTTATAGTAAGGTCTGGTTTCTTAATGATGTGTTGAGAAGAACATCAATTAGGAAATCAATTGGATCCTATATATTCTTACCTTTGTACATATTCTCAATCTAAGGATATTTAGGTCCTACAATCTACATACTTGCTCACTCAATAGTTGATTCCATTTACTCTTTTTCATGGTATTAGAGGAGATCTAATTAACAATTTCAAATCAATATACTTAATCCATTCACCAATTGATTTACAAATGGAGGACAACACAAGCTCCAACAAAATTGATACCTCTGCGATTGTCCCAAAAATTGTAGAGAAGACAAGTTTCAAGAAGATCTCCAAAATTAAAGGGAATATGAGGTTAAACTTAGGGTAAATTACATCTAGCTCTCTCGGCTTTGGGTATTTAATGCTCGCCCCCTACTTTTCTAAAATCGATTAAAAAATCTTTCCTGTATGGCAAAATTGTACGAATCAGCCCCTCATGCTAGAATCAAAGATTTTCTCCAGTGAGGAGGAACGGAAAATTAAAAAATTACCCCCTTCACTTTTAACCCTTTTCTCCTTCCTCCTCTTCTTCTTCTTCCTCCTCACTTTGATCCCACAGAGAAAATCAACCAAACAAAACAAACCCAGTTCATAATAACCAAACAAAATCAAAATCCCTTGCCTATCCACTTTATTTGACCTCGACAACAACAAGAGGAAGGACAAAGAACAATCAAAATCCAGCAGAAACTTAAAATCAAAGAACCACAAAACCGCGTGATAGGAGACTGTCTTCTTGTTCGGGTATGCTTTCTGCTTGGTTCTATTAGAGAGAGCCTTTGGGGCCTGCAAATTATGCTCTTGAACCCTATATGGATGCATTCCAGGAACTCCAGGAGGCCCTTTTATGGGATATTGCATAAGATTGATGTAGGGATTATGATTGACTTAGAGCCTTCCCGGACCCAGGACCCAGCATTGTCGATAGCAAAGGTGATCCATCTCAGAAGCTCGCTGTCTGGGCTATGGGGAGCTCGTCTTCTTGTTCGTGTACGCTTTGAGGTCCTCGTATGTCTTCCTCAACTCGTCCAATGTGTCATCTATCGTCTCTAGGCAATCGTAGAGGGTTGTTGTCTCCCTCTTGGTCAACATCTTGGACTTTGACTTGATAAGTTTCTCCACATTGAATAAGTTTTCCTCCACGGCTCAAATCGTCAGGTTTAGGGACAATTTGATGACATCCTTTTGGGTGGCCAACTGAGCTCTAAAGACCGAGGAAGCTATGGCCGAGTAGCACAAATCGGGGAACCTCATAGAGGAACAGGAGGATTTTAGAACTGCGTGGGAAGTTGGTGAAATTGCTGATTGGGTTTTCAATTGCCGAATGTGTTTTGTTGGATAATTGATTGGGAGGGATTTTCAATTGGGTTTTCAAGTTTCGATTGGGAGATTGGGTTTTCCAGTTCTAATTAGATTTTCAAATTCCGATTATGAGGGGTTTTCAATTTCCGATTAGAGGGAGGATAAGGGAGGAGGGATGAAGATGATGGAGGAGAAGGGATGAGGGAGGAGAGAGGGAGGAGGAAAGGGGTTAAAAGTGAAGGGGGTAATTTTGTCATTTTCTGTGTCTCCTCGCTGGAGAAAATCTCCAATTCTAGCATGAGGGGCTGATTCATACAATTTCTCTAAACAGGAAGGATTTTTTAATCGATTTTAGAAAAACAGGGAGGTGATCATTAAATACCCCAAACCCGAGGGGGCTAGATGTAATTTACCCTTAAACTTATCATTATGTTCTTCAATGGATCCAATTATCTATTTTAGTCCAAGGAGATTCAAATTGTAGTTAGTGGAAAGAAAATTGGGTTCATTGATAGAACCTTCACAGTTCCAGCAAAGACTGACCAAATATATATGGAATGGAGCATGAATAACCACGTGGTTATGTGATAGATCCTCAATTCATTAAAATAGCTTACATAGTTTGTTCAATTTTGCAAAAAATGCAAAATTTTTATGAGAAGCAATCAAAGAACTGTGTTTCCATCAAAAAAATCTCTATCAAGTCTTTGAACTCATAAAAGGAATTATCAAGCTCTAGAATAGTGAGAAGATCCTCATTGAATACCACAACAAACTTAAGATAATATGAAAAGGATTATTGATGCTAAGATGAGCCATAATGATATGATTCCTATGAGGAACTCATACAACTTGGACCGTCTACTTTATGATAGAGTTGATCGCAACCCATGCCTTGCTCCGAACCTTGGTATTGGTTAACTTTGATCCGTAGCAATAGTGAAAATATGAACCTTGATCTAAAGTGAATCACGCCACAAACGAGGAAAGAAGAACTGTTTGATAAGTGAGAGTTACATCCTAGCTAAGTAATCCAACTTGCAAGAACACCAAGAGTATCAATAACTCACAAAATTTCTTATGCAAAAAGTGTAATTCGTTTTATACAAAATTGCTTGCTTGATGTCACTAGCTCCCACATAAAAATTCCTTTTCTATCCCTCGGTTTTTCTCTTATTGGTCGTTTTTATTTCTGTTTTTCTGGCTTTTTTTGCTCGCTCAATTTTTTCCTCCTCATTGGCCGTTTTGCCTTTCTTTTTTTACCTTCTTCTCTCTGCTCAATTCTCTTCTTTTATTCACTCTTCTTTTTCTCATCACTCTCTTTTTGTAACTTCAGTTGATCTTGAAAGACTTGTGATAGTGTCAAGGGTACCAAGGTGATTACTCGTCGATTGAGTGTGAACAAGTACTTGTTTGTATAACCATCATGCGTTATCCTCCTATCAAATTGCCACGGCCTTCCTAATAGTAGGTGGCCAGCTTATATTGGCACAACACCACACAACACTTCATCTTCATACTTACCAATGCAGAATACCACTAGTACTTGCCCTTCCATTCGCACTTTTCCACTATTATTTAGCCACTGTAGTTTATAAGGTTTAAGGTGTTTCTTTGTGAGCAACCCCAACTTTTCAACCATAGTGTGCTTGCAACATTAGCATAGCTCCCTCCATCAATAATAATGTTATACACCTTATCCTTAACGTAATACCTAGTATGAAAGATGTTCTCTCATTGTACTATGTCATCCCCCTCTTTTGCTTGCAAGTTCAAAGCCCTTCTTATCACCAAAGTGAGTGCGTTAAGACTAGGACTTCCTCTTCTGATAGGTCTTCTAATGAGGGTATGCTCCCATTGTCCAACTCTTCTCCTTCAGTCTCTACTTCTCTGCTATCTCCCATCACCACGACTTGCTTATTCAGACATTGACTTGCTATGTGTCCCCTCCCTTGACACTTACAACACTTGATGTCTCGATTCCTTGTAGTAGGGGCTTCCGTCTTCTTTTGGGGGTTGGCATTAGAACTCTCCGTCTTGTGCTCTATATTGATTGCATGTGGTTTGTCAAATTTTTTTGAGTAGTTCAACTTCCAAGTAGCACTAGATGTAGTTCGTGCTCCTCCTCCCCTCTTCATCTATTTCTCTATCTTGTCATATTTTAGGATTCAGTCTATTTAAGAACCTAGCCATAGTGGCTTTATGATCCTCCTCTATATTGGCTCATATCATGGCCATCTCCATTTGCTTATAGTAATCTTCCATGCTCATATTTTCTTATAGCAGCCCTTGTAATTTCTTAAAAAGATCATGGTAGTAATGACTAGGAATAAAGCGTTTCCTCGTCACTACTTTCATTTTCTCCCATGTCTCTATGGCATATTCTCCATTATGTCTCTTGCTTGTGAAAAATTGATCCCACCAAGTTATAGCATAATCAGTAAATTTAGTCACAACTAGCTTTACTTTCTTTACCTCGGAGCAATTATGACAATCAAAGATGAATCTTCTTCTCCCATTCAAGATATGCTTCCGGATCAGAACAACCTATAAAGGAATGTATTTTCAACTTGATGCTCCCCAAATTTTCATCTTCTCTCTACATTGCCTCCCTAGGTGGGCGCTCATTCCTCAACCTTCTGATATTCCTTGTGGAGCCTACGTCCTCATCTTGATTAAAGTCAGATTCATCTCCACTCATTCTTCCCATAGGTGGCGCTCTTCTTCTTTGGGCATGAAGTACTTCTTGTGGTTATTGGCTAGCACGTGAATTGTCTATTGCATCCAGGTGCCAGTGTATTTGTTCAACCTCCGGTCTCATCATCTGTTGGAACTTCCCAGTCAAGGCCTCCATAAATACCTTAGGGTCTACGTTCCCCAAAGTATTCTCTCTTCCTCTTTCATTTTCTTGAGATATATTGCTGCAAGAAAATTTGGTTAGCAAAAAAACAATGGACCTCACCAATCACTCCCTTACGTGTTTGCTCTCAATCTATGTTGCACTCAGAGTCACTCGTGTTTGCACTCGAATATTTGGCTCTTTTCTCTCTAATATGCTCACCACTCTTGCCTTTTTCCTCTCCTGATACTCTTGCAAATTCTTGCTAAGCTAGTAAAGCTTAGCTTGGCCTTCAAGGATCACTTTCACATCTTGGTTCAAGCACACCTTAGTTTCCGAGTCCTCTCTTGCTTCCTTTCTTGCTTTCGTTGCTACCTTCTTGCCTTCCTCTTTTATTTGCTTTTCTTGTTTTATTTCATTTTCTCTTTTCCCTCTTGGCTTTTCCTCTTTTGTTTACTTTTCCTATTTTGTTGCGTTTCCTCTTTTCCCTATTTTTTCTTTCTTCTTTTATTTTCCTGTTTTGTTCGTTTCCTCTTTTCCCTCTTTTCTTTTTCCCTTTTATTTTCCTATTTTTCTATTTCCTCTTTTTTTTGTTTCTTTTCTTTTCTTTTTTTTCCTTTTTTCACTCAGAATACAAAAGTAACAAACTAAAGACATAAACTAAAGAATAGATAGACCTAAAGTACAACCAAAGCTCTGATACCAAATGATATGAATCCCGTGAGGAACTCACACAACTCGGACTGTCTACTTTATGATGGAATTGATCATAACCCACGCCTTGCTCCTTTGCACCAAACCTTGGTATTGGCTAACCTCGACCTGTAGCAATAGTGAAAATGCAAACCTTAATCTAAAGTGAATCACGCCACAAACACTGGTGATAAGTGAGAGTTACGTCTTAGCTAAGCAATCCAGCCTACAAGAACACCAAGAGTATCAATAACTCACAAAATTTCTTATGCAAAAAGTGTTATTTGTTTTATTGCTAGGAGTCTCTTTATATAGGCTCCAAAGTACCAAGAATTCCTAATCAAAATATTTCCTAAAAAGGAGCCTAAAGTCTGGCCAAATTAGGCACTCCTAAAGAGGAACTAGTTTGGCTGAAATAAGAAAAACTAGACAAGGAGTAAATCAATATTTTTAGGATGACTAAAAAGGAAGTAACTTAGTCCTGAACAAGCCAAAAGGTTGTTGAAATATAATTTCTTAAACAAAACAAATGGCTTTACTAAATAGCTTAAGTAGAATCTAAACTTCTGAAATAGTAAGATCCATGCATCTAAAATAGCTCCATTCCAAAATATTGCAAGCTATACTTCCAAAATAGCTCCAATAATGTGCATGGGTTTTGCATAGGCTTTGCATGGGCTTCTTGGACTTCCTTGGGCTTGCACAAATTGATATAAGCCCACACTCCTTGAATTAATCCATTAAACTCAGCTTGAAACTTCTTGGCCCTTGCTCTTGTGATTGACCCAATTAGAACTTGAACTGATTATGGATCTTGTAGCTCAATAGTAGGCGTGCTTACATCACATAATTGACTTTCTCATCCTCAAGAAGTGTGAAGATGAAGACAAAGTATTCAAGATACTCATGGGACTTGGCTCTGAGTATGAGTCAATTTAAAGGTAATCCTCATTGTTGAATCCTTAATTGTTACTATGTTTGCTCTAATTCAGAAGGAAGAATCTCACAAAAGGCTAATAGGAGCACTCTAGAGAAGTGAACCATTGCTTGAATCAAATGCGCTCCTCAATAATCAAGAAGGAACTACCTACATAGCAAGGAAGTTCATACACTCAGAAAGAGGATGAAATGCCAGAAGACGAGATGAAAAAATTTAAAGAAGAAAAAACATTCTTTGTGACCATTATGGTAAGCAATGCCATCCTAAAAAGAAGTGTTACTTCCTACATCCATACCTGAGGCTTCAGCACAGGATTAGAATTAAGCAAGACTAATCAATTTGAAACCTCAATATTTTTGCTGTAGCTACTCAAGAGGCCACACCAAACTCCATCGATCAACAAGTTCTCTGATACCTAAAAGTTGGAGAAGAAGTTAATTCTGTAGAAAATAAACCTCCTACCAAGATATCAAGTGAAGGTATCCCTAATCTTATAGCTAATTTAATAATTACTTCTCATGCCATGACTGAAAGTACTACAAATGTCTATAATTGTCATGCATCTAGAGTTAATTGTACTTGGATTATGGACTTTGGTGCTAACAATCACATGTCCTCTAACCTCAATTTAATTTCTATACATCTTTTTAAATATTTATAAAATTGAATCGTTATATGTGCCTGATTTATCTAACAGCCTTTTTTCTATGAGTAAAATTATTCAATAACTTAATTATTGAGCCATATTCTCTGCTGATATGGTTAAATTTTAGCTCTTTAACAAGGAAGAAGATTGGTGAAGGCCACTTGGTCAATGAATTGTACATGATTGAACACCTTCTTGCTACTCCTCTTACAACTCATAAAGACATTTTGCTACTTGAATTATGATACTCTAGGCTAAGACATCCTAGTCATATTGTTTTATCCAAATTATTTTCTGAATTTTGCACATTAATATTCATTATGATAGTTGCCAATTTACCAAGAACAATAGGCTACATTTTATTGCATCTAAATCTATTTATACTGAGCCATTAGAGTTAATTTATTCTAATGTGTGATGTTTCTCTATTATCTTATGATATATTCTAATATTTTTTTCATTCTTATTGATCAATTTAACAAAGATACTTGGATTTACTTGTTAAACCATAAAAGTAAAAGTCTTTAAGGCCTTTAAAAATTTTCATATATTGATTTTGAATTATTTTAATACTCATGTAAAGATCTTTAGAATTAATAATGAAACTGAATATAGAAAAGATTTTATTGATTATCTAAACAATCTAGGTATCGTGTACTAAACCTTGTGCAGCTACACCCAATAGCAAAATGAAGTTATAGAGAGGAAGAATCAACATCTCATTGATGTGCACGAGCAATGATGTTCAAAATAAACGCAAAGAATAAATTTGGAGTTATAGAGTCATCAGAGCCTGTCATGTTATCAATAAGACTCCCACCAAGACTTTGCAATGAAGAGCACCTCTAAAATCTTGCTAAAAAAACCAAATTTGGACCACTTATGTGTATTTAGATGCTCTCCAGCACCCAAAAGGTAAAAATATTATTATCTAACTACTTGGCAAAACATTGTCTCCACAGATATCCAGTTTGAAAAATTATAACATACTTCAAAGGACCTGTAGAATAACAAGAAGATGCAATTTAGGGAGAGAATTCAGAGATAATAGATAAGAACATGTTACAATATCAATCATATAATAGTTTACCTCTAATTAGAGGACTAGATACACCACCAAAAGAGCAAGGAGCCACCAATGTAATAAAAATATGCAAACATGCAGCTGATGAAACTATACAAAATTGCAAGCTTCTATCTGTAGAACATAGTAGAACTACAGAAAATTGCAGACCTATAAATTAACCTACATCTGCAAAATTTTGTAGGTTGAGCTCTATAATAATAACATTTGCAAAATAGCTGGATAGCTCAGAAGGATAGAATCAATACGCCAATCAAAATACTATACTTCCTGATAAATCGAACTCTCAAGAACAAAGTAACTATTAAAAACTCAATTCTCATAATGCACTTGTTAGAAAATTAATTAGAATCAAATAGGTTAGGAATATATTAAAAGATTTTGAAACCTTTCAAGAATATTATCCTATTAAAAATTATATCAAATATACGAACATTAACTCAAAACATCTTGCTTTTTCACCACATGCCTAAATAATAATTGGGAACCTAACTCATATTCTAAAGCTCTTAAATATCATGTCTGGAGGGATATTATGAGAGAGAAAATAAATGCTTTAAAAAAATTCAAACATGGTTTATCACTGATCTTCCACCAGGTAAGAATGCTATCAATTATAAATAGGTTTTCAAAATCTAACACAATAGTGATGGTACCATTGAAAGCCACAAGGAAAAACTAATTGCCAAAGTACTCAAACTTCCAAGATTAATTATAGTAAAATTTTTGCTCCAATGACAAAGATGAACATCATACGTATCCTAATTTCACTAGCACTGAATCAGTAATGATAATTGAAATATATGGACATAAAATGCATTCTTATAAAGAAACTTGAAGAGAAAATCTATCTTAAAGTTCTTTTAGGACTCATATCTGACTCATCCACCAAGGTATGTAAACTGCATAAAGCCATTTATGAATTAAAGTAATCTCCTTGAGCATGGTGTAATGGACTAAGTGGTAAGTTAATTAATCTTGATATTCTAGAAATGCTACTCAAATTGCAATCTTTTTGTCTATTAGGCATCAAGGTAAATTAATTATCCTTATCTATGTCGATGATATCTTTATCTCTGGGGATAGCTACATTTTTATTAGCAAATTGAATTATGAATTACTAAGACTATTTGACATAAAATAGCCACGAAAAATTAAATAGTTTCTTAGGATTGAATTTACTTACTATTCCAAGGGATTGTTCGTCACTTCCTCTTGATCTACTTAATAACAAAAAGAAAATTGGATCAACTCCTTGTAAAACACCAATTGAGCTTAATTTTAAAGTATACAACTTTGAAGGCAAATTGGTTTCTGACATTCAAAAATTTCAAAGAATTCTTGCAAAATTGATGTACTTAATCATTATTTGACCTGATATAAAATATGTTATGAGTGTAATTAGACAAGTCATGCATTCTTGCAAATAAATTAACCTTGAACTCATCGATCGAATATTACAATATATCAGGAATAATCCAGGTAAAGGTATTTTATTACATATTAATATCAATTTAACTATTTCTACATTTGCTGATGTAGATTAGGCTGGACACACTGATGATCTCAAGTCCACAACATGTTATTACCTATTTTGTGGGTGAAACTTCGGTCATCTGACAATTCAAAAAATAACAAGACGCACCTCGATCCAATGTTGAACTAAAGTATTGCACGATGGCATCTATAGCATGCAATAGTCTGGGTGCAAAGCTTATTACCCAAATTAAATATCAAAGTTCAATATTCCATGAAGACGTACTGTGATGATAAAGCTGATATCAACATCACCTTCGATCCATTGTTCCCCGAAAGGATCAAACATATCAATTTTTACTGCCATTTCATTCAAGACAAGGTCCAAAAAAATCGTCACCACGTCATACAGTCCAAGAAAAGAATAAATGACTGACATCTTCACCAAAATCCTCATAGTCCAACAACTTAATTATCATCTAGGTAAGTTGGAAATTTGCGATATCTACTTTCCAACTTGAGAGAGAATGTTAAGAAGAACATCAATTGAGGATCCCAACATCCAATGAGGAGATCAAGTGGATCCCACAATTGATTAAAAGATCAATTGAAGATTCCTTATTGCAATTAGGTAAACCATTTATGGTAATTAAAGATTCGACACTTAATTGAAGATCAATCATAGATAATCACTCCCAATGACATCAAAGATTCTGAAGTGGATTTTTGAAAGGATGGTCAGATAACTGCAGAAGAATTATTAAAATTCTTGTTGAACATGGGACAACACCATCAATGGAGCAGGTTGAGAAATTTTCTTTTTTGATATTTAATTCCAACAAATACCTCATCTATCTCAAAAGTAAGACAAAGTATTGATAACTTCATCCATAGTCTCCTAGTAGATGGGCAGTACAAGACACGATCTACAAATCAAACTGCTATTGTTAATCCAAAAGATTCAATAGAAATGAGAGAAATAACAAGCAGCTTTGGTTATCGAAGAAATCTTGAATTCGGAAGAAGAAAAGAGATCTCTGAAAAGAGGAATTGATAAATCACCTCCTATC
The DNA here is from genome assembly GCA_012979155.1 of Hypericum perforatum. Classification (NCBI taxonomy): domain Eukaryota; kingdom Viridiplantae; phylum Streptophyta; class Magnoliopsida; order Malpighiales; family Hypericaceae; genus Hypericum; species Hypericum perforatum. Next base: position 401,425 of record SOPF01027823.1, read on the forward strand.
AATGGAAGTAGCTTCACAATTGGAGAACAACGTCAAAGTGGATATCAATAGACCTAGAACGATTCTCTATTGTATAGCAAGTACAAGTACAAAAATTTAGTGTCACCACAGTTGACTCTTTTGAAAGAATCAACTCTTAGCATTGTATATTGAACCGAGTCTACTAGTAGCAAACCAATTCAAGTTATCATTAATTCAAATCAATCACTTATCATCAGGAACATGTCTTCAAGTTCTCAAGGAATGAAATCTTCAGCTAAAAACCCATGATTTCTATCTCTGAAAACACCAACACAAGTACTGGTACAACTTTCAAACCACTCACAGATGGAAAAAGCTTTGATGTTGACTCTATGTCCTCTAGTGATGATGAACTCAGATCAATTGAAGGTGATATTCATGCTTCAACAATTGGAGTAGTAAGGGTGTAGTCATAACAATTGATGGTTTCTCATGTACAAGAGAAAAAGTTTGTCGTGTTGCTGAAGAAGCTGGATCAAGAACTCATGGAAGAAGCTCAAGAGGTACCATATTTAAATCATTTCTAAACATGCTCATTTCTTATCATAAATTTGAAGCAATTTCTTATTCGTTGGGAGGTTGCTTCTTACTTGTATTATGGTCGCTTCGTGCGAGCCATCCTTTAAAAGCTCGACTCTACTTTAAATCTACCTAAAACCGGATGACCGTCTGTTCGTATCTTCTGGCGTATGCCAACTAAGGGTGGCTTGTGCCAACTTTTCAACTTTTCACTAAGGCGTGCGTCAACTACACAAGGCGCGAGCCAAAACCTCTCGAACAAACAGACCTGGCGTGCGCCAACTATGGCTGGCGTATGCCAAGTTATCAGCAGACTTGCAGTAGATTGCAATAATGAGTAAGTACGAGTTTTGTCGATCCACAGAGATTGAGTTTTTTGACTACTCTAAGGTTTACTTGCTTAATTAGGATCAAGTTATGAAGTTTGATTTTTTACACAAGTGATCTAAACTCAAAAGCACAAATATAAAGCTAACAAGTTCTAACACAAAGATAGATATGTTATAAAACAGAATTTCAACAACTCAAACACTCAAAATGAGCAAGGTACCTAAACCAGCAACATAACCATAAGATTTAGAGAGTTTTTAGTGTATGTGATATGGTCCGAGTGAATCTAAGGCAACTAATCCTCACTTTCGCACAAGATTAGACAAAGTTGTTCCTATACTAGACTTAGAATGGTTAGATATGTTCTTTCGACCCCACCAACCATCTAAGCTAGCAAAGAACCAACTATATGCTCCACTTCAAGGACAATCAGTAGGTCACCAAGGAGATTTCTCTCCTAGCAAGAGTACTCATCATCAAACCAACCTATCCATCAATTCTATCTCCTTTCAGTCTCAAGTTTTGACTAGCTACTAAGGCTTGGTGATTAAGTAAGTCTAAGCAATAGGGTTTAGGGTTTAGGGTTTTAGGATCAAGTACGTTGATAAGAACACATACATGAACTTACACACCTCCATATAGTGGCTACATCAAAGATAACAAGGCACCAAACTCATATAACTACTCACACATACTATTATTGAACATCATAACCATAAACATAGACAAAAGTAGAAAGGAGGGAGACTTATCAAGACTCCAAGCTCCCTCTCTTCAAGTTCACGTTCTTCACAGAGAAAACACTTATATTTACTATCTAATATAAAGTTGTGTTATGTCTTGTGTCTCTCTCTTATACAAACCAAAGGCAAAAAGCCTTAAAAATTTACTAATTAATGGAATAGTTTACAAAATATCTAATCTAACTTAGCTAACTAAAATATCTAAGCTAAAATATCTGAAAATGTCAGCCAACTTGTCCCCCATCCTTCCTGAAAGCTCTAAGCCGACTTATGATATTTTCCCAAATTGTTTGTTCAACACTCAGATTATTTTACTTCTGCTTAACTGGTCTGGTATACGCCAGCTTTACTTGGCATGCGCCAGGTCTTCATGATTTCCATCCTCGAGTGCAATCGGTCATCTGAGTAAATGGTCGTCTGAGTAATTGCTTCTTGGCGTGCACTAGATTAGCGTGCCTTGCATTCCTTAGCTTCGCATCCTCCTTCTCGTCCTTGGCTTCGCGTATCCGCTCAATCATCCTCCACTTCTCCTCGAATAGGCTCCTAAAAACAAGAAAACTCAATGAAAAACGATGAACTCAACATAAACACACAATGAACAAAAACTAACACAATGAAAACTATAACACAACTAGATCAACCTAAAACACTAAGAACGACATACAAAAAGGACAAGAATAATGAGTGTTTTTGACACTCATCACACCCCCACACTTGAATCTTTACTTGTCCCCAAGCAAAAACTCAAAATGCGAATAATAACCTAAACAAAAATTAAATAAGAACAAACAAACACATAACAAGGTAAAGACATGGCATGAATGGATCAACACTTAACTTCCCTCAAAAACATCAGCTCGCATCACAATCAAATCATAATCTAAGTTAGTTCATCAATCCATAACACAAAGCACAATGAACTAGTAGGCACATCAGCACTCAATTGTTTAAACAAGTATTAACTCTATGTAAAAGATACTAGAAGGTTGAACTCACGAGGATAGAAAAGTGTTTCACTCATATAATTTGTATGGTCAACTTCTTATCACTCGCATACTGGTCAATATACTCAAAGCATCCTACGTTCTACTTAGTATTATCTAAAAGTTGCAATGGTTGCTAATAAGTGGGGGGGTCTTTTCATCGGGTTGTAATGTAGTTTAAAGTAAAGGTAAGGTAAAATATGTGGATAGTGGCTAAACCACCCAATCCGAGGACATGTCATAAATGCAACTAATCACTCGTCTAATCTAAACATCCTTACATATGTAACATAAATAAACACACTCCCCAAGTATCCCAATGTCTTAAAACCGAGAAGCACAAGTCTTACCTAGAAAACATGCTTTATTTAAATACACATTCTTTTTCGCTTCTTTTTCTTTTCTTTTTCTCTTATTTTTAAAGTATATACAACAATATACATAGCATGTTCTAGGCAAAAACTCAGCTTCTAACATGGCCATACTATCACATCCCAATAAATATAAACCAAATGAAATCCAAGCTACCAACTAAACACAATACACATGCAAACCTATAAGTCTTCGAATCGGATGATCATAGGTAAGGAAGATGGATGATATAAGGTTTATAGTTAGCTTCCTAATCTAAGATCAAGGAAAGGCTAGGCTCAACGGATTTAAACAACAGATATATAAGGGATTTGTCTCTAAAGCTCTAAGCTCAATGTCAAAGAATGCCCTCGTCCTTTCACTAACTTCCACGCAACCTATACTACGATAAGCACTAGTAGGATACCTCGATCAATTGACTTAGTATGCACCTCTTGAAAAATATAGAGACGGATGTCTCTTCCTTCAGCTCAAATACTCACAAGGTTCACTCATCAACCCTCTAGTCTAGTCTACATAGTAAAACCACTAATCTAAACAACAATGTGCAAGATTTCTACTAATTCCTAGGCTTTGTGCTCGAATTAAATTCCTAACTAAGAAAATGATAAAATTCTAACACAAGTTGAAATTTTTTGAGGGGGATCAAATTTTTGAAAAATTCATTCCAAGTCTAAACCTAAACGAAATAACCTAACATGCTAACATACTAAACAACCTAAAAGGAAGATTCCTAGAAGGAACCCTCCCCCACACTTGAAAGACACATTTTCCTCAAGGTGTCTAAGATACTAATAAACACCTAAATAAAACATGCATAGACATAAATAAACATGCAACAAAATAAACTCGCTAATGGTGTTTCATGTAATCTACCTCCTTGTGACCTTTTTGGCTTTAAGCCTAATAGGATCACCTTGTAGAAACACAAAATGACATTAAATGAGTTACAAACACACAAACTCAAAAACAGAGTCAAAATACATGAAAATAAACAAATAAATAAAATAAATAAAGAAAAATAATAAAAATAAACAAAGTAGGGAAATAGGAACTCCCTGTCAATCATCTGAAGCTGGAGGAGATGGTGGTGGGAATACGAAGCTATTGCCAAAGTTCTCTGCCCAGGTGCGCATCCACTCAGCGTGTGCTCGCTGCTGCTCGTAATACTCTCACTAGAATGCTATGTGAGCTCTGTGTTTAGCGTAGAACGCCCTCTGCTCCTCTATCTGAGCTCTAAGCTTGGCCTCCAAGCGAGCATTATAGTCATATTGGTGGTCCCATCCAGTCGCGTTGCTAACTGTATAGTCCTGTAGTTGCATGCCATATCTATGAAGTTGCTCTCTATGACCACGTAGATGTACCTGTATTGCAGCCAACTGGTCACATAAATAGTCCATATCTCCTTGTGTGTTAGGAGCCTGATGACTCAGTCTGGCCTTATCGTGATGGCTGGGCTCCTGCTGCTCTTACTGCTCCTCTCTCTATGCTAGCACCCTTCCTGGTGCCCCAAGGTGGTCCTGAACTACCTTTCTCTCTTCCCACGACTTGTACTCGACAATCTCTTCTCCATCTCTTATCGTCTTCTTGATCAGCTTGCTATAGCTTAGCTTCTGAATGTTGAGCCATATTGGCTCTCTGATAGTCCCCTGAAAAGCTGCAAACTTCCTAGGAAAAAAGTGATGAGCAATGCGAGAGATAATATGACCCAAATACAGCTACCTAGGTCTATCAGCTATAGAGTGTGCAAAACAGTCCATGACCAGAGCAAAAGTGCAAAAAAGACGATCATGACGAAGACAGTCAATAGCATACAACTGTGACCTAAACACCTTGGACTCCTCAAAATGTCCACTAAATGTCGAGGTCATGAATCGATGGAAGATGCCCAGATATGGCTCCTGGATAAGAGCACTAGGCGCCTTCCTTGACTCATACCTATCAAAACTAATAATCTCCCGCCATGCTAGATAGACATCATCAGTAGGAGAAAAATCTAATGCCCCGCCCCCAAGCTGAAGCTCTAATACAGCATTAAACTGATCAACATCCATGCCCAACTCTTTACCAAATACACGTGTAGTAAATGATCCCCTATCTGAGGCAATCTGCAATGTACAATAAAATTCTAGAGAGATCTCCTGCCTAGCCATGATGCTCCTATCAGCAAAGTAATGGCATCCCCACTTCTCTAAAGCAGCTTTCAATTCAACATCAACTCCTATCTTTTGCATGTCAGTCCAGTCTACCCTAAAGTGACTCAAAGTAGGGAGATCTGATAAAAGTTGATACCTCTCTCCCTCCCAATCTTCATAGATTGTGAAGGGAGCACCATAGCAGCCTCGAATGTCAATCGAATTTGCTTCAGATGAATTTAAAAAAGAGGAATCTAATGATGAAGGTATGGGAGTTTGTGCGTGCTTAGATGCACGAGTGCAACATGGTCGGCTTGATCCTGCAGCATCTGCCATCATAGATTATGTTTCGGGGGTTGGGTATTATGGTTGGAAGGTTGGGTGATGTTGGTTTCGTCAAGATTGTCGATTTTGGGGTTAAGGGAAGAATAGGTTTTGTTTTTATGTGAAAAATGGTGCATCTCCGATGGTTTTAAATTCAAATCTGCCTGACCTGGCATACGCCAAGTCTATTGGCGTGCACTAGCTTTCTCTTTTTTGCACAACCTGGCGCACGCCAACCACATTGGCGTACGCCAGTTTTCTCCTACACACGTGACATGGCGTGTGCCATATCCCTTAGCGTGTGCCAGATATGTACAAACCTCAAAAACAACATACTACATATATAAACACTAACTAAAAGATCACACAAAAGAAACAAACATGCTAATCTAATTTTTTGGCTTTTATTTATGCTGCATTCCTGGAAAGCTTGAAAATCAGATGCCCCATCAGCATGGGTCATAGGTGCAACTTCGACTTTCGTAAGTCACATAACTCACGAATGGCATACCATGACGAACTACCTCTTCATGCAACCTTTTTGGCTTTAAGCCTAATAGGATCGCGACGTAGTAGCACGGTACGCTCATTTTGTGAGGTAGTGCTATTCTTGCTACAGTTTTCGTCATGTTCTAATTTTCTGTACCTTGGACAAAATTCAAATCTCTTCATCCTCCTCTTGTAGGCACTCTTTGATGTTCCTCTAGAGTGTCTCAAGAAATTTTCTTCTCGTCTCTCAATTCTCAAGGTCTCTTGTGCTTGATGGAGAATGATGAGACATATGTCAATCAGGATCTTCCTAGAAACTAAAACACCGACTAAATGAATATACTTAGCGCAAAACATCCTATTCTTTATTTTCTGCAGGTAAAAGAGCCTTACTCTGTTCCTTTTGTTCATGCACTGGATGGCATATTAATTGATTGCACCTCCATATCTCAATTAATATCGCCCCCTCCAATGTAGATTTTGCATCGTTGGCTATTGACTCGAAAGACTATCTCGTTGCTATTTTTCAAATCAAGTGCTCCAAAAGGGAACACTTTAACAATTTGGTACGGGCCACTCTACTTGGATTTGAGCTTCCCCGAGAATAGTCTTAGTCGTGAGTTATAGAGAAGAACATGATGCCCCTCCTTAAAATCTTTCTTGATAATATGGGCATCATGTCTTCTTTTGGTCCTTTCCTTGTAAAGCCTTGAGCTTTTGAATGCCAAGTCCCACATTTTATCCAACTCTTTAAGTTGGAGGATTCTGCGCTCTCCGGCCTTTTTGTAATGGTAATTAAGGGTTTTAATGGCCCAAAATACACGATGCTCAAGTTCTACTGGAAGATGGCATGATTTGCCATAAACAAGCCTATATGGCGACATTCCTATAGGTGTCCTAAATGCCGTGTGATAAGCCCATAAGGCATCATCGAGCTTGTTCGACCAATCCTTCCTTGCTGTTCCGACCATCTTTTTTAAGATTTTCTTGAGCTCTCGATTGAAAAGCTTAACTTGTCTGCTAGTTTGGGGGTGATAAGGTGTTGTCACCTTATGTATTACCCCATATCTCTTTAGCAGGACTTCAAATTACTTGTTGCAGAAATATGACCCACCATTTTAATTATCGCTCGTGGCACTCCAAATCTCGAGAAGAGCTTCTTAAGAAATCGGATAACTACTCTAGCATCATTTGTTGGTGACGCCAAAGCTTTTACCCATTTTGAAACATAGTCTACCTCTACCAAGATATACTTGTTGCCATATGATGTCGGGAAAGGACCTATGAAGTCTAATGCCCAAACGTCAAAGAGCTCAATCTCTAAAATTCTAGATAATGGCATCTCATTCCTCTTTGAGATGTTTTCCGTTCTTTGGCAGTAGTCACATCGCTCAACATAACTATATGCATCCTTAAAGATAAAAGGCCCATAGAAACCGCATTCAAAGACTCGAGATGCGGTTCTTGAAGCTCCATAATGACCTGAGTAAGGTGCATTATGGCATTGCTCTAAAATATTTGCTACTTCCCAACTAGTAATGAAACGTCGAAGAATCCCATTACTACACCTCCTGAAGAGGTAAGGATCATCCTAAATATACATCCGAACATCCCGTAGAAATTTTTTTCCTTTGTGGATAACTCAGATCTGTCGGAATAATTCTTCCAACTAAAAAGTTGGCAAAATTTGCATACCAGGGATCTTCTACTCTACTCATTGTCATCAGAGTTTCATCCAGAAACTCTTCTTGAATATTTCCTTTAATCTCCATCCCGTCGTTTTTCTTTAATCTAGAGAGATGATCTACGACAACATTTTCTGCTCCTTTCTTGTCCTTAATGGACAAGTCAAATTCTTATTGTAACAAAATCCAGTGCATCAAGCGAGGTTTGGCATCTTGCTTTGAGAAAAGATATCTTAAAGCTGCATGATCAATGTAAATTATAACTTTCGAACCAAGCAAGTACGGTCTGAATTTGTCACATGCATAAATAACCGCAAGCATCTCTTTCTCTGTGGTTGTATAATTGAGTTGAGCTCCTGCTAGTACTCTACTAGTATAGTAGATGACATAGAGCTTTCCCTCTTTCTTCTGTCCAAGCATATAACCCAAAGCGAGATCACTTGCATCATACATTAATTCGAATAGAAGTTTCTAGTCCAATGATGAAATCACGGGAGCTGTAATAAGAGCTTTCTTGAGAGCATCAAATGCCTTAATGTAGTGCTCATCAAAATTGAAGGATATATCCTTAATTGGCAAATTTGTTAGAGGATTAACAATTAGAGAGAAGTTCTTGATGAATCTTCTATAAAATCCGGCATGACCCAGAAATGCTCTAACTCCCTTAACTATGGTTGGTTCATCCATTTTCTCTATCGCTTCTGTCTTAGCTCTATCTACTTCTATACCAGCTCTAGAAATCTTATGCCCAAGGACTATCCCTTCGTCTACCATAAAATGGCACTTTTCCCAATTGAGCATAAGATTCTTTTCCTCACATCTCTTCAATACTTTGTCTAGGTTGTCAAGATAATGATCAAACGAGTCTCCAAAAACAGAGAAGTTATCTATGAAGATTTCCATAATCTTCTTGTTCATCTCCCAAAAGATCGACTCCATACAATGTTGAAAAGTTGTTGGGGCACAACTTAATCCAAAAGGCATTCTGTGATATGCAAAAATACCGAAGGGACAGGTGAAAAATGTCTTCTCTTGATCTCTGGGGTATATTGCAATTTAGTTGTACCCAGAGTACCCATCTAAAAAGCAATAATAAGAATACCCCGTAATCCTTTCCAACATTTGATCAATAAAAGGGAGTGGAAAATGATCTTTTCGTGTGGCATCATTTAATTTACGATAATCAACGCACACTCTCCATCTGATCACAGTTCTTTTCAAAATGAGCTCCCCTTCCTCGTTGATCACAACTGTCATTCCTCCTTTCATGGGAACATAATGGATTGGGCTAACCTATTCACTATCCGAGATCGGATAGATAATTCTGGCTTTGAGGAGTTTTGTCTGTCTACTCTTGGCCTCGCTCCATCCTCCATGTGAATGTGGTGCATCACAATATCTGGGCTTATCCCCTTGATATCAGATATTTACCAGGTAATGACCTTAATCTGTTTGTTCATAACTTTGAGCATTTTCTCTTCTTCTTCCTTAGTGAGCTTGATCGATATAATAATCGGTAATCTCCTTCCATCTATTAAGAAAGCATATCTCAGATGCGAGGGTAGCTCTTTTAGTTCTAAGTAAGGAGCTTTTACAATCGAGAATGGAGTTCGATATTTTAAATAAATTTCGAGCTCCTCAAGCAAACCGTTCTTGTCAATTTCCTCTTTCAATTCTTCCATAATATCCTCCTCTTCTTTCTTTAGTTCTTTATCCTCAATTCTAGAGATTTTCTCATTGCAGAACTCAAGGATACACTCATCTACAACATCAATTTTCATGCACATCCCTTCATTAAGAGGATGGCACATAACACTTGTCATGTTGAACTCAACCTTCTCGTCTCCAATTCTGAGCACCAATTTACCATTATACACATCTACCAATGCATGTGCAGTGTTGAGGAAGGGTCTTCCATAAATCAGTGGATAGTTCTTGTCCTCAGAAAAATCCAGAATCACAAAGTCAACTGGGAAGATGAACTTGTCATTCTTCACTAGGACATCCTCAACCATATCGTATGGTTTCTTAATAGTTTGGTCCACCAACTAGAGAAGCATAGAAGTTGGCTTAACTTCACACAAACCTAGTTTTTGAAATGTAGACAAAGGCATCAAGTTGATACTTGCGCCTAAATCATACAAACATTTTAGAAACTCGGTTTCATCAATGAAACAGGGAATTGTAAAACTCTCTGGATCTTTTAGCTTTATCAGAAGATTTTTTTTAGATTAGAGAGCTACAATCAGCCGTAAGGGTAATTGCCTCTCCATCTTCCCATTTCCTCTTCTTAGTGACGAGTTCCTTAGAAAATTGGCATAGTGTGGAACTTGATTTAGCATCTCTAGGAAAGAGACACTAATCTGAACGTTCTTCATTTTTTCCATGAAGCGGAGAAATTTTTCATCCATCCCTGACTTTCTCTTTACCCTCTGAGGATAAGGCAGAATGGGAACTATTGGTGGTGGTGGCATGTAAACTTCTTCTTCCTCCGCAACTTCTTCTTGCGGGATATTATCCTTAAGAACTTCTTCCTCCTTATCCTTGTTTGGACTTTCTACGTCACTTTTCTTAGCCTTCTCATTAACTTTTTGAGAAGCTAATTCCTTGCCACTTCTCAAAGAAATTGCATTAACTTGGCCACGAGAATTTGTCTTAGTAGAACTTGGAAGAGAGCCAGATGCTCTATGTACATTTGTCTTTGCAATTTCTCCAAGTTGTACTTCTATGTTACGCATGGCAGTTGCTTGCCCTTTTAGAAATTATTCTGCTTTGCTTCCTGAGCCGCTAATGCCTTCAAGATTTGACTTTGGTTGTTGAATGAGTCTCCCGTTTGTTAGATGAACTTCTCAACCTTGTCAAATCTGTCCTCGAGTGCTAACATTCTTTCTCCCAAGAACCCACATGGTTGAAAACTAGGTGGTGGCCCTTGTTGTGAGACGCGTAAAGGCAATCCTTTATCAGGAATGATTGCCATACTATCATCATTGTTTCTATCTTTCTATGAGAAGTTAGGGTAGTTTCTCCAACCAGGATTATAAGTAGAGGAATATGGATTGTTTACCATTCAGTTTCCTCCTTGTCCTTGACCGCTCACAAAGTTGACCTACTCTATAGGTTGGCTCATCATCGCATATTGACTAATCTCGTGGCCAGTGTTGTCACAGGCTTTGCAATGCTGTTGTAAAGCAACAGTATCAACTTTGTTTAAAGTCAAATTGCGCAATTGCTTTGCCATCAAGTCTAATTATACTTGAAAAGATGAGGAAGCATCACGTTCAATAATTCCTCTTCTCTCACTCCGCTCAGTTACCTCCCTTAACTCTCTAATGGGTTTTTTTTTCTCATTCATGATTATCCTAATTGTTACTGCCAGCTCTTCTAGAATATGGTGGACTTCATCCCTTTCCTTTCTCAAGAAATTTCCATTGGATGCTGAATCAACGTTTCCCATAGTTGTTGGCGACAGGCTAAAATAAAAAGTCTTAAGAAGAGACTCCTCAGACAAACTATAGTGCGGGAATTTTCGTTGCAATTCCTTAAATCTCTCTTAAGTTTCACTCAAAGACTCTCCTTAAGTTGCTTATACCAAAGTTTAGCCTTGTCTCTTAACGTATAAAGAAATATTCTAATCTTAACAGCATCATCAGACGCTCCAGGATACTTGAAATTATCAGCTAATTCCATGAAGTTCCCTAGATGTTCATTGGGATCTTCATTAGGCAAACCATAGAACTGACCCGAAGCTTGAAGCATATGAATCATGGCCGACTTAATTTCAAAGTGATTAGCTTCAACAGCTGGCCATTGGATTCCCATTTTGGCTCCTTCGTATGTTGGTCTCCCATGGTCCATTAGAGAATATCTAGGGGCATGAACTCTAGTCATTTGACCCTCTCGCCTTTGGTCCATTCTTTCTTTCTCTCATCTCTCCTTCCGCAAAGATCTTAACCGCGTTATTTCTTCTTCAATCTCCAATAGAGAAATATTGGTTGAATGGTTTAATGGCATGCATGTAACTTGTCAACCAAGACAAGTTACTTGGTCAAAAAGTAAATGAAATATTTATCCGAGTTCGTAAACCGAATTGAGAGTCTAAATCTCAATCCTCAGCAACGGCACCAATTGGTCGCTTCGCACAAGCCATCCTTTAAAAGCTCGACTCTACTTCAAATCTACCTAAAACCGAATGACTAGTCGTCTATTCGTATCTTCTGGCGTACGCCAACTAAGGGTGGCATGCGCCAACTTTTCAACTTTTCACTAACTTGAACTCTGGCGCGTGCCAACTACACAAAGTGCGAGCCAAAAGCTCTTGAACAAACAGACCTGGCGTGTGCCAACTATGGCTGGCATACGCCAAGTTATCAGTAGACTTGCAGCAGATTGCAACAATGAGTAAGTATGGATTTTGTCGATCCATAGAGATAGAGTTTTTTGACTACTCTAAGGTTTACTTACTAAACTAGGATCAGGTTATGAAGTTTGGTTATTTACACAAGTGTTCTAAACTCAAAAACACAAATATAAAGCTAACAAGTTCTAACACAAAGATAGATATGTTATAAAACAGAATTTCAACAACTCAAACACTCAAAATGAGCAAGGTACCTACACCATCAACATAACTATAAGATTTAGAGGGTTTTTAGTGTATGTGATGTGGTCCGAGTAAATCTAAGGCAACTAATCCTCACTTTCGCACAAGATTAGCCAAAGTTGTTCCTATACTAGACTTAGAATGGTTAGATATGTTCTTTTGACCCTACCAACCATCTAAGCTAGCAAAGAACTAACTATATGCTCCACTCCAAGGATAATCAGTAGGTCACCAAGGAGATTTCTCTCCTAACAAGAGTACTCATCATCAAACCAACCTATCCATCAATTCTATCTCCTTTCGGTCTTAAGTTTTGACTAGCTACTAAGGCTTGGTGATCAAGCAAGTTTAAGCAATAGGATCAAGCACGTTGATAAGAACACATACATGAACATACATACCTCTATACAGTGGCTACATCAAAGGTAACAAGGCACCAAACTCATATAACTACTCACATATACTATTATTTAACATCATAAGCATAAACATAGACAAAAGTAGAAAGGAGTGAGACTTATCAAGACTCCAAGCTTTCTCTCTTCAAGTCCACGTTCTTCACACAGAAAACACTTATATTTACTATCTAATATAAAGTTGTGTTATGTCTTGTGTCTCTCTTCTATACAAACCAAAGACAAAAAGCCTTAAAAATTTACTAATTAATGGATAGTTTACAAAATATCTAATCTAATTTAGCTAACTAAAATATCTAAGCTAAAAGATCAAAAAATGTCAGCTAACTTGTCCCCCATCCTTCCTGAGAGCTCTAAGCTGACTTAAGATATTTTCCCAAATTGTTTGTCCAACACTCAGATTATTTTGCTTCTACTCGACTGGTCTGGCGTACGCCAGCTTTACTTGGCGTGCGCCAGGTCTTCACGATTCCCATCCTCGAGTACAATCGATCGTCTAAGTAAATGGTCGTCTGAGTAACGCCTTCTTGGCGTGCGTCATGTAGGCTTGGCGTGCGCCAGATAACCGTGCCTTGCATTCCTTGGCTTCGCATCCTCCTTCTCGTCCTTGGCTTCGCGTGTCCGCTCAATCATCCTCCACTTCTCCTCAAATAGGCTCCTAAAAACAAGAAAACTCAATGAAAAACGATGAACTCAACATAAAAACACAATGAACGAAAACTAACGCAATGACAACTAAAACACAACTAAATCAACCTAAAACACTAAGAACGACATACAAAAAGGACAAGAATAAT
>SOPF01027823.1:415238-497929 GCA_012979155.1 Hypericum perforatum
CCCCCCGCGTCGGTGTGGGCCCTAAGGCCGTTGACCAGCTCGGGGCGAGGGCAGGGAGGGTAGTGGCTGACCTTGGTCCCGAAGAAGGCTTCGTCTTCGCCGTTGAAGGCGTTCTTGATGGTCCCTATTGGGAGGCCGAGGTTGTGGTCCATCACTTCCATGAGCTTCTCGGCTAGCTTCTTCAGCTCTGCTCGGTACTCGGCCATGGTCTCCCTGTTCATGCATTAAGTTGTGGCGCCAAATTAGAGAGCTTTCCAATTGCTAAAACATATTATATGATATGATATGGTATATTTGACAGTGTACAATGATGAATTTTTCAGGTTGAATATTGTAATTATAATATTATATGACAGTTTTCTCCCTCCTTGTATTAAGTTCTTTTAATAAATTAAATCTACTATTTAGTGTCATGAACACATTTCACCGAGTAAATAAAGATTATAATTTATCTAGGAAGTCCCGATAATTGGATATATATTATATTAGCATTAAACAATTAAAATAAAATATTTTCTCATTTAGTCTCATCGATATATTTAATAAGTCAGTTAATCTTGTTATAAATTAAGTGAAATATTTAAAGTGATAATGCTGTAAAGTATTTTATATTGTTATATTTTTAATAGTTCAAATTCAATATTTTTTAGAATTAAAACAATTTATTCACCGATTGATCTAAATGTTCGTTGACACAAGTTGATGATTGGATAACCAACCATATTAATTGCAAATCCGCACGCTCAAGTTTCAGTATATTTCGAAATTGCTTAATTTGATGTGGGAATTAATATCATATTATTATTATAATATGTAGAGATGGCGTATTTAATTACTTGAAGCCAGGAGTATTGATGGCGGGCCACTCATTATCGGCGAGGAGAGTGAAGACATCTTCCCAGTCAGCATCTTCCACCTTGCCCCCTTTGTTTTTGCCCTCCACTAAGTCATTGAAAGACTTAACCAGAGCTGAATTATTGAACATGTCTTCTCTTTCCTGCTTGAAGCATTCTGAGGCCACCTTCTTCACCCTCTCCATTAGCTCTTCTGGAATCCCATGGTTCTCCAGCTGTAAGGATAGCGTAATATTGTAACATTTCGACTAAGAATTTAATACTTTAACTCAAAACTTTAAAACAATAAATTGATCAACAGGATCTAATAATTTACACAATCAATGTAGTACAATTCAACATGTTCTTCAAAATCGAAACTTATGAAATTAAATTTTTAGGTACTTTGATATTGTTAACGGACATAACAGAGGGTTATGCAATAGTGTTGATACCACAAGATCGAATATGGATATTTAGTAAAATGACTAATCTAAATTTAATGGTAGTAGAATGATAAAAATGACAAAATCTCCTATTATGATATAAAAAATTACCAGCAAAAGTTTTATAACAAAATTGCGATTAAATTATTCAAAATTCTAGAGGTCTGAATTCTTTTTGAAAGACTAGAAGGCCAATAACAATCTTAGAAAAGTTTCTTGTGAACTGATCTTGGTAATACTTTTTCTAAATTTAATTCAACAGGAAAAAATGCCAAGATTTGAAAAATATAGCATCGAAGTAAAACAAAGAAATCAATCAATGGAGAAGATATACGCCAAACCATGAAAAATCACCAAAATTGGACTAGCGGGGACAGTAATATTTGGTACGAGGTCGTTAAAAAAAGAGAAATGGTAAAAATTGATTTACCTGAAAAAATCCCCACTCCTCGCACCCATTCGCGATCTGGGCCAACGTCTTGGCCCTCTCCTCAGCACTTCCGTTGATCTTGGAAAAATCAATCACAGGAATCGCCATTGAAATTTGAAGTTAGATAGTTATATAAAGTAATAGAACAGGAAATGTTAGTTGCTCTCTCTGTATATTTTACTGAGCTCCAATGTGGGTTAAGGAAGAGTATTAAGAGGGCTTATTTATAGCGGAATTTCCCGCCACCTTAAAATGTCAACTCTATTATTTTATCACTCTAATTTCTTCCAGGGGGAAGAGGTCTGTTGGCCGGTGCTTTTTATATTTATATTTATTTACATTTCAGGGTGACAGAAGAAATTAAAAATCCAATGCTTGTGGCTTTGCTTGTGGCTTGGTGCTACTCTGCATAGTATACACCAAGAAGACACGAGCAATACCGATAGATACCACCTGCCACTTAAATAATTTCTTTTTAAAGAATTTGACGCTTTGATTTCCCATTGAAGCCATGATAAAGATATTTCAGATCTGAACAAAAAATAAATAAATAACAATTGGAACTATCGACAGGCATCAAACTGACTACACACGAGGATGCCAACATGGTGTCTTTTATTTCTACTAAACCACACAAATCAGAAAAGACAATATGTGATCCAGCCACACCTTCATAACTTCTATGTTGGTATCTATGATCACGAGTCGGACAATCCAAACTCACACTTTCTTCCATCTTATCACAACATTTATTTAACTTCGTTATCCATTAGTTGTTAAGGTGGATTTTCAAAAATCTTATCTCGACAGTTGTAATATTAAATGCATGATTGTTGAATTATAAAGAATCTAATTTATAAACGATACCAAGAGAGATCAAAAGATTAGAACGTTGAATCAAATATCATCTACTAAGGATGACTTTTCTATTCAAGATTACAAGATACAAAGAGGCACGTCGACATAAAAGCAGAACACGTAAAGGTAAAAAGCAACAAACATTTAACCCTCTACTACAAAAATATCGTGCTACCAGATGATGATAATGATTTTCATGGTGGATATATCAATTTTAATAAATGACAACTCCTCCAATTAAGAAGTCGGTATGCATATAGGTGTAGTCTATAGTTGATAGGAGGCTGAGATTGTAAAGATAATTTTGTCACTTGTTACCATTTGAGATCTTTCTTGATAAAAAAAACTTTAGTTAGTTGTCGAGCGACTATTTAGATATCAAATAGTTTCAGAGAAAAATATAGTTACATAGATGGGTTACTTATGGTCAAATCTTTCAGGTGATGCATTACCTCATTCATCCTTGTGATTTGATTATTTTAAGTACCATCGGGATGTGCATTTACCTAATTTTTAACTCTATCGGTTGTTGGCGTTTCTTTTTCTATCTTTTTTTATTGATGATTTGCACAGCTATAAATCTATCTAATACAAGCTTCTTTTATTTTCCACTTCATTAATTACAGTTAGGTATGTTGCTACTAACATTCGCATATGATACCTCCAATATTAGCTAGCTCTGTTAAAATAAATAAATAGGACTAGCTATTTACAAGAATGGTAAGCTTATTTATATATTAAAAAAATTTTATTCATAATTTAAAATTTTGGGTTACAAATAAAATTACAGTGTCTGGTATTAATAAGTTTAATAAGTTTACATGAGTACATCTAATAGCATTAAATACGTTTACATGACAGCTCTTAAGATTTAATTAGTGATATAAACATCAACGATGAATTAAGACTGCAAAATGTGCGTAGACCGACCCATATAATTTTCGTGAGATGAATAACAAAAATATTTCTTATCTTTCAAAAATTTATAAAAAATATTTTTTATTAATCGACTAAATAGTACCGAAATATCATAAAATAACATAACACTCAATGGTAGTTATCACACCACGACACTTTTTATTTCTTTAAAGTTAAAATGTTAGACCTATTCAACGTTGACTTTTGTGTGTATGGGAAATGAAATTACGTTTAACAACAGCGACTGAGATCATCTCGTAGGGTTTACTGAACTCATGACTTGCGTAGAGCATACAAGGTTAGAAAAGAAAATCATACAACATAAAAAGACACAATAAATTAATTAAATAATTATAGGTTTCAAGCATTGATCTTGTTGAGTCAAGTCAAATTTGAAAATAGACGTTTTTAAAGATAACAACGTTTATGACCGACATCTCGCTTCAAGCATTGCTGTCCAATTTAATTATTGACTTCTAAAAAAAGTTATTTATTGAAATTAAATGAAATTTTAAAAAGTCCCGGAGTTTTTTAAAGCAATTAGAAAATAGTTACAAAGAAATCCAACTAGGTTTAAATTACAAGAGACAATGTTCAACATCATACTCATATTTTTCTAAAGATCTTAGTTGTGTGTTTAATACAAGAGAATTATTAGTTTTTGTATGGACGATAATACAAATTTTATAAATGAATTTTCCAAAAAGTATTATCTTATGAATGCATTAAAAATATAGAATTCTAAATTGATCTAAAAAATCGTGACAAATACTATTTTATAAAATTATTAATTTATCAAATATTAATTTCAGCAATTATACTTTATTAAGTAAAATCCGGTTGGGTTAGTCACATCATTCTATAGTCAGCCCGTGAACTGGACGGATCCTCTCCATACCAGTTGACTTTAAATTCTCTAATGTGTCATCAAAGTTGGTGTCATCATTTAACGCCAAGTGTCCATAAACCAGGTAGATATCACACACACAAAATTTTTATTCCCCTAATTTCTTAACCCTAGTATAATTTGTATTTTATGATAATACTTTTTTTTCCTTTCCGCATTGATTTTTCCTTGCAACTGAAATCTCTACAGACTATGCCCATCGTCGAGTTGACCATACCTCCCATTATCTTGTATTTATTTTTCCCCTTTGACTTCTACACATGGACATGCCCCTTGTGTGTCAAGTGATAACAATTCCAACTGTATTTTAATGGGCAACACTTATTTGTAGGCACAGTTTGGGGGCTAAGGAAGGCAAATGTGGCGACGACTTCCACCAGCGAAATTATTGTTTATCAAATAATTTAGTTTAGTTCCCAGCTAGTCAAACCCTACACACATCATTGATCTTGATGTACGCAATAACTAATTCTCTCTTTTTTTTTCTTTTCAAAACTACTTGATATTTAGAAGGTGGATCAGCCGAAATGAAAATTAAATTGTGATAATTGTTTTACCTAATTACTGAAATTAGTTGAATGGAGATTAAATTATAACATAATGAGAAACTGCATAATTATCGTAACAAGATCCTCGCCATCTATAGCTTAGTTTCTCGCTTTCTGTACTGACAGTTTGCTTTATCAATAGGACTTCCATCAAGTTTCAAATAATTAGATAGTTGATATTAAACTGATAAATGTAATTATATGACAAAAGGCCTTTCGCAAATAATATCAAATAGCATTTAAAATTTTATGAAAGTTTAAAGTTCAGTTAGAATAAATAAATTTTACAATTTTAATATTATTGTATTTTTAGTGTTCAAATTTAAGTTATTTCACATTGTTTACTAATTTTCAGACATCTTTTTACTCTGATTATGATCCGGAAATCAACCAGCTAGGCTTGCTTAATCATGATACCAGATCATAGCTGGCTTGTTGGTGATTTTATTTTAATTTTGTGTGTCCAAATTTAAGGGTACGTTTCGGATCAGTTTGTGGACGGTCCTGATCACCCATTCTAGGAGAGTTGAAACCGATGTCGGATCTCATCGCTGTACTTGTTAAGACATATCTTAGAAAGCAAATCTAATTTATTTGCTGTACTTTGGGGTACTTGAGAGGACACAGTCTTTACCGTATGAGCGTCTTAGGTTAACATCGGCATTTTGTTGATTTTTGTATTATTTGGACAGTGATCTCGTCATCTACAATTATCTTGAAACACGTTTGGTTTGGATTTTTTTGCTCTATTACAAACGATCCTTTTACAAATACGTATTAATTAATTAATAGTTATAATTTTATCGAGTAAAACATTTATGTTATATTTTATAAGTTCACTTTATTTTTTTTAAACAATTCATTGAAAAATTGTTAGTTCAAATACTAAAGATCACAGCATGACTTAACGATATATTTATGTCCACTGCAAATATTTACCGGATCTGTCGGAATCTGCTTTAGTTCCAAATTTGATAATATAGATGGCAAGATATATCCTTTGGAATCACATGGATCTTTGGGCAACTGATGCGAATGGGATATCCCTTTCCGACCAATAGGATGTTAATTACGATTTTTGTGCTTCGTAAGGAACTTTCTTCAAGTAATTTATTCAGAATTGCTTCCCCTTTTTTATGCGGATCCTAGTCAATAGGTATGTGGATGAGAATGTAATGTCCACAACCTATTCCCAACTTCAAATAGGTATGAGAACGTGACTGTTCTATTGAGCCACACCACAAAATCGAAAACTCCAAGTGAGTTCATGTCAAGGATTTTGCAGCGACCCCAGCACCTTCTTACTTATCAGGGTCTATTTCATAAGTAGCTCGCTTTAACGTCATGTCTTTTTCGGAGCTCATTGATTCGACATTGTTGTGGATAAAATTGTCCCATGTGGTTTGGGAAACCCATTGTTGGACTGTGATGATTAGTTGTCTTTTCAAGTGCAAGTTCGCTTTTTTTAGGATATGTAGCATGAGTTAGGACAGCCCAGCTAATCCTCAAAATCATTGAGGGTGCAAAATTAGAAATAAAGAGAACATGGGTTTTTAAACGGTCAGACTCAGAGGTCAACCAACTTGCCAGTTTGTATTCATTGAAAAAACAAGCCAATAATGTTAAACAATCGCGACCGCATTTTCCATCCCAAGCCAGCCTTGTTCCTCTCTCCGTGACTCCTAAATAACCGGCAAAAACAGGAGGCGTGTGATTTTGTATAGTGTGTACCCGCCAATCCGATTAACTTTTTTCTTACAAAGTAGAACTACATATATTACAGTAAATATCTCCTACAAAATCATCACTAAGTTGTATTTCTATGGTTCATTGTCGATATCTCTATCTATTTTAGTTAGAACAACTCATTAGCCGTGAACATGATTTAAATTCTAGTCACTCGTCATCTCATTCTTTGGAGCGAATACTCATTGATACTAATATATAGTTTACCCATACTTGATTGCAAGAATGGGCATCAAAAGACTTAGCAATGTTCATATACCTATTCTTGTAATCATAATTATAAACCAGAGTATTAGGTAACAGCCTTTAATTTAGCTATCACTTAGACGACTATGCATTTGCAATGTGAGAACTACAGCTCCTTCCAAATGACGTGAAGGAGAGAATTATGGCCTAGAATAAATTGTTTGCCGGCATATAACTATTCTTTGGTCCGAGTCTAAATGTAGCACCATAGAGGGACTCTCCCTGAAATATTTGTTCCATTCAAAATCTAAAACCATAGAAGGGACTCTCCCGACAGTATTTGTTCCATTTACGATATCTGTTCCATTATTTAAGAGAATTCAAAGTATCTCAACACTTGGACTAAACATTATTAGCGTGGAGACATATAATTTGAGTCCAGTAAGATACTATAGCCAATTGCTCCTAAATTTGAGCTTTATATTATTTTATTTTTTTTAAAGGTATAATTTGACTAATCCGAGAGAAAATGTTACACAATGAATACCAAAGGTACAGATCACCAAATGTAAAAGGTCAAAAAATTCGCCTAAGATTAAACATCTTGTAGCACGCCTAGAAAAAGTTGCTAAAATTCAATTCCTAGGAAATCATAACGTCCTGGAAAGGGAAGTAAAATTACCGCCCTGTCATCTGAATCCAATAGTCGGGATCTTAATAATATTAAGACGGTCAGATATTTCTCCATTCCATCGAGCTATTAAATTAAGCAAAAAGAACCCAACTTCCTTGCGCAAGACTCTTGAACCCAACTTCCATCGATCAATAGCTCTAATATGTTGATCATATTGTGCGAGAAGATCTACTATGCACTCTGTAAGATTAATCTTCATTGAACAAGTCCTCGAATAAACTCAATTTGGTAGAACTTTCACTACTATAATTTTAGGCTGTAGCGGGGAAACCTTAGCGGCGGATTAATGGCCGCAGAGATCTATTGCGGCAAAAATTATGATATGGCGTATAAAAATATGTTGCGGAGAAGACCATTTTCCCTCAAAAACTCTACTGCGGCAATATAAATTTCATTGTCGCTATAGGTTTTTAGAGGCGACATATTTTTTCTCGGCTAATAATGAATTGCGTGGAAAAAAGTGATATCGCGGCTAAAGGTTTCTAGAGGTGACAACGTCGTTGCTAAAACTTTGTAGTTGGATTTTCAATTTTTCGCCGCTATACATATTTAGTGGAGATCAAATCGCCACAAGGCCGAACTTCTCTTTTATTGTAATTTTTATATATTAGTTTCAATTTAACATGATATACTTATATATATATATATATCCATAGATTGTAAATTTAGCAATGTAGATTATATATATACGTGTATGTGTGTGTATATATGTGTATAATAGCGAAAAATATAATGAGGGTCATACATATATGCAGAAGATATTTATTCCTTAGCATTGCTAATTACTATTTTCGACCATAACAATATATGTATATTATAGTACTAACTAATCATGATCACAATGTTAAAAGTTTATAATTAATACTGTAATATTTATGATCTTATTATAAGTTCACTAACTAATAGTATCGGTTACTATAGTACTACTAATCATGGAAATATAATAATTCACTAGTACTATAGTGTCATTAATCTAATATATATAGTACGTACTATATATATATTACTAATCGTGAAACTATTATACAAGGTCACTATTTAGTTCCATAGTATTAAAGGCACTACTATACAGTATGAGAATATTACTACTGCCTAGATTCTATTCCAATATATACGTTACTGGATTAATATAAAAGTTAATTTCGTAGAACTAGTATTAGGTTCCATTTCAAGTATATAGTAAATATTTCCATGCTCATGTTTTGAACCATACATAATACTAGATTAATATATGTTATTTATTTTTGAATTAGAATTAATATTTCAAAATAATATTCGTAATAAATTTTTTGTCATTGTACGTAACTTATTTTTGTATCGAAACTACCACCTAATATGCGGGAATTCAATTGATCGACTATATATTAAACAATAGACATTACTGATATAAAAGGTATTTCTACTTTCTTTTTATAGTTTATATTTATTATCATAAGTTTGTTTGCTTATATTAAAAATAATTGTTAGTTTGATATTATTTATGATAAAAATTATATTACAGAGAGATAAAATAATAGTAATAGACTAACATGAAAATGGGATAAGAGATAGAGTCACAGAGACTGGCCATTTTATTTTTTAAGTTTTGGATTCCCTTTTGCTTAACGTTTTGTATTCCCGTCCATTTTATCCCACCCTTACATAAATTACTCCCAACTTCACCATCTTCCTCCTCTCTTTTCTTGATCTTCTTACACTTTCAGTCTCCTCCTCTGTCCTCCTCCTCTTAGGTCTGCACTTTTTCCTCATCTATAGACCTCTATCTCTCCCTTCCTTTAGGATAAACCAAAACCCCCAAATTTTGAAACCCTAAAACCTAAAATTGAAAAACCTAAAATCAGAAACCTGTAGTCCTCCATCTCGGCCCTCCTCCTCGTATGCTTCTGCCCTTCGTGCTGCTCTGAGCCCTGACGTCGTCCCCTGCTCCAAGCCTCGAAGTCCGAACGGCAAACTCCCGAAGTGGCTCCTCCTCTGCATCCTCCTCTGGCCAGTGGCTCCTACTCCGTGCATGTCCAAGACTCGATGTCCTCCCTAGCTCCGAGCCTTGAGATCCAAACAGAGAACTCCTGAAGCGGCTTCTCCTCTGACATCCTCCCTACTGCTCCTCCTCCGACATCCTCCCTGCGGCTCCTCCCTCGACGTCCTCTGGCCGTTGCCTCCTCCCCTAGTCAGTGGCTCTTCCCCCTTATCCTTGCCATGTTGTATTTAGAGGTCCTCCCCTATTGATTCATCTTGAATTTTCTTCCAAATTATTTTCTTCCCCAGCTGCCTCGTCGTACCCAATTATTTTGTTCGAGGTCCTCCTCTGTGTTTGTTCAATTTAGAATCAAATTAGAAAGTGTTCTTATTAGATGTGGTTTGATTTCTATTGTTGACTTTGGACTAGTGTTGTTCTGGTAATTGTGTTTATGGCAGAGGGGAAGTGATTCACAAAACAGAAAATTTGTACTTGATTTCTGTAGGTTGGAAATAATGGCGGGAGAGAATTGTTGGAAACCCATAGTCCTCCATCTTGGCCCTCCTCGTATAGCATGGCAGTATACACGTGCAGAAAGTGTAAGATAATTGTCTGTATCCTGACTAATGGGTGTCATTTTATCTTGATCTGGATATCCTGAGTTTCTGTTGCTTCTGCCAGATTGATGTTTTCCCAGTATGGAATGCGTGGGGGCATGCTTTAATTCAGATGGAGCGCTATGCACAAGCTCGCTTGAAGTTCAAGTACAGTATTTTTATGTTGTTCTGCTTTGATTTTTCTGCTCTAAAGTTGTATTCTCTTTCTTGGATGTGCTGAATATTCAGGTGGCTCATTTGGTGGTTTCAGGCAAGTGCTTCAACTGTACAAGGGTGAACTTGCTCCTGTCATTACAAAGATAATTAACACCATAGAAGAAGGTCCACCAGTGGATGTTTCTGCTGCTCGGTCTATGTAAGACAGCTGACAGTTCTTGACTTTTTTAAATTGGTGTGGTGTAGACTGCATCCATTCATGTCATGTATTTGCATGCTCGTGGCTTATGGGTAAGCCATGGATGGGCTTGTTCTACTAGAAACTTTTGTAAAACTATCTTCCTAGGTCGCTTTAGTTTTGTCTCCGACCATCTTTACTTTCTTGCTGGATAGTACTTAGCTTATGTAAGACGAGATAGGTTGGAATTGAAATCACACCATTTGTATTTTTATCTTCAAGATGATCACAAAGGGTGATGAAATATCTTTTATTTACTTTATTAAGTAAATACATCAACGACAAAAATTGGTATGACTAATATTTGGTTTCATGTTAATTATTTTTGGAGTAAACTTGCACTGCCATTTTCTGGAGTGGCATAATATTTTGTTGTCTTCATGGATATGGACTTGAGTTCACTTGATGGTTGGATAATGCTACATTTACTTTTATTCTCCAATTTCATGATTTCAATGACAAAAGATTGGTAAATTTCTGTTTTACCGGAGTTGGACTTTGTTTATTAGTGTGGTTTATTAATCTCCTTATATTTTCTACAATGAGCTATGATCTGATCTGGTTATTGAACAGAATAAATAGGATGGAACGATTTAGCTACTACTGTTTCCAGAGTCTAATTCCTTAGTTGTTCTGTGTAGGTATGAGCATTTGGCTAAGAGCGCGCCTACAATCTTGGATGATTCTCTTTCTACATGTTCATATCTTAATGTGATGTACATGCCATCCACGTTCCCACAATCAGATAGGTCCATGCGATCTCAAGAGTCAACAAATAATAAGTCATCAAATAACTCCTTTTTGCTTCAACTTTGCTCCCTCTGCATTTGCCTCGTGCCAAAGATAAGTTTTGCTTCCGCTGTTGTTATTAAAGTTTTTGGTTACCGGTTAACTTGCTTATTCTAAGAGAACTTTCACTTTATTTATAGAAGCATTATCTATTAACATGTTCGTATTGTATATAGCATTGAACGAGATGGTCCTAGTACACGCAGCCGGAGAGGAGGACATACTAGAGGAATTGGAGGAGGGCATAATGATGGACTTAGAGGACGTAGTTCTGGACTTAGAGAAGGACATACTCCATGATGACATTTTGTATTTTTGGTATTAGCTGGATATTAATATATATAATGCATAATGATTCTCTCTTAATATGTTTTATAATATTTAGAATATTATATATGAATAGATGGTATTTAATATTTTAAATAAAGAAATGATCCAAAAGATAAATAAATAGAGCAAGAAATAAATAAAATTTAATAAAAAAATTAATTTTAAAAAATGATTAGAATGGTCCCGTAAAATGAGAATTAGTGGCCATTGTATATAGCCTCAAAAATGATTTTGCGGGGATTAATTAGTTATCGCAAAAATATTTTAGCGGTGCCATTAATTCTGTCTCAATTGGTTTTTAGTGATGATTCTTCAGGCATTCCTTAGTTATCGTAAAATTGTTTTAGCGGCGCTATTAATTTTGCCTCAATTGATTTTAGCGGTGGAGTAATGACAACCTCTATAACTTTTTTGCGGCGCTATTGTCGCCACTAATATGCTACCCTATTGCGGTGACCAAATACCTATAGCGGCAACTCCTGTGCCGTAATAGGGTTTGGACAGCGGAAATATAGCGGCGAATTCCTGCGACGAACTTTTTCCCTGCAAAATCACATTTCAGAAAATTTTAAGCTTTTAGGTTCAAATTTTTTCCGGCTATTTTCCATTATTCTTGTAGTGTTTATGGTGGTCTACACCACCACAGCATATGAGAGTTATTGATTCGAGCTAGAAGAGGCTGGTTTAAGACACCTAGATGAATGTTGGTTCCAAGCATGAACACGAATAATTGCATAGCTAATTATCCCTCAAGTTAGGGTTTGACACAAATGAGAATCGTCCGGTGGCAAGCTTGGATGCAGTAATGGGTCAAAATCTTACAAATACAAAAAACTGGAAGACCAGTTCAATTAAAAAATTACATAATGCTTAAATTTGAATAGTTAGGGTTCGGCAATGCACGTCGCCGTGACCCACTTACGAATATAATTAAAGATTCAATGATTGGATCTCCCAACTGAAAGTAGTAAACTCGCAAACTTTCTGTACGTTTTCTCACGTTGTGTGGTACACGTGTAACCTTAGGAGATGGCTACCATCAAGTTCTTCAAATAAATTTACCATGGAACAACTCAGAACCTTTTTAATAATCTTTATTTGACTGTCATTGTTAATTACTACCATTATTTTAATTTGTTACGAAGCCACTTTTCCTACCATATGCATTCCCCTAATACAGTTGGATGCAGCAATGGAATATATATACATATATTAAGAGAACCTACCGTGGAAGAAGCGAAAATGTGGGATATTCATGCATGCATCTTAATTGCGATTCCCTTCCTTACATTTCAAGAAGTTTTAATTTTTGAATTCTCTTCTCACATTGAAAATTAAAACTTCTCAATTCAATGTGACAAGAGATTTAGATTTTATTAAGTAGATTTTGAGTTAAAAAATTACAATTAAAAAAATACTACATAGAAAGTTACTTTATAAATAGAGTTTGACGATGTTCGAATATGAATAAAGAGAAACAACTAAATTCTTTTTTACAATACTCATCTTTCACTATCGTTTAATAACTAATTTCAAAATTAAACACTTTCGTCTCTATTATAAAGTTTTCTCTACTCACAATTTGTATAGACATTCTTTTTTTTCTCTCTTGCCTCTATTGCTCACGTGGTGCTGAGTAATGGTGTCTCGATAAAGGCATGCAACCGTAGCTAGGTGAAGACAGAAACAGTCTAGGTTGCCTGTATTTGGATTTGCTTCTGACATGTTCCGCTTCCAACATAGCTGTTTTCTTTTCTTAAAATAACTTTGGCATCATTATTACTACTGACTATTTTTATGATAAATATTGTGTTTTTTTTCAATAAGTAAAGTTTGTATTCATCAAATTAAAACCGTACAAATGTACAGGGTGCGCGAAAAGGAACAAGTGCACCAAAAAGCCTAAAGCATTTAGTCCCAGATAAGAAAATCCCAAAACTCCAGCCTAAAAGAAACTGCTGGTCTAGCAAATCAAAACAGCCTCAGCGAACAAACCAGCCTCGGGTCTAGCAACTATTGTATTTCTCTCTTTCCTGATGTCTAACTGTTTCAATGTAGTCGACGAATAATGGAAGTAGTAAGCGGATCATCAAACCTGGTCTAAGTAATAAATAATTTGGATTCAATAAGGAGTTCTTGAAATCAAGTTTCTTGAATGTTCAACTATTAATATTGAGTTTTGGGAATAAGAAAAAAAAGGTTGGATCATCATCTAGCAACAAAGTCAGTGCCTTGGCCGGCAATATTCGCCAACGTACTCGTTGACAACCAACTTGTCAATTTAGACTATCCGCATCAGCATCTCACCACCCAATTCATCCACAGTCATCCCTGCAATATTTAGTTAATTTTTCACTCATCCACCTCAACTCATCTTCCTACACTCAATTTTTAATCCACACCAACATGTCCAACCAAAAAATAATTAATATATCTATCATCTACATCATCAACTCAATTGACTTTTAATTTTTTAAATTTACATATTAATATTCATTAATAAAAATTTCATACATCGCATTAAAAAATTAATTTCAAAAATTAAACAATAATAATTTTTTGAAAAACAATAAATTATGAATAATTCAAATTACATAGAAATGCGAAATTACTATTTGTTAATTTTTTAATTTTTTAAAAAGGAATAGATAATTATAAAGATTTTATATATCAAATCTTATCTTTAAAAATATTATGAATGAATAATATTGTGACAAATATAGGAAGTAGGATAAAATTTAGATTACAAAAATAAAAAAAATAAACCCACCGCAAACAGTGGGCAGGGTTTTCAAAAAAGACCCGGAGGTCGACCCTGAATTGGGTCCGACCTTCGGGTCATCTGGTTCGACCGGCTCAACTAGCAGTCGGACATATTTTTTTCCTTCTGGTTTTTATATAATTTTTTGAAATATATATAGGTATATAGGTAAATAATTAATGTAATTTAAAAAAAAATTATTAAAGTACTAAATTTCTGGGCGAACCGTCCGGCCCGACCGGATTTTCCAGGTGAACCACCCAGTCCATCCGAAAATTGTCCGGTCGGACCGAACTCCGTCTTTTACTATACACACGACTCGCTCTGAACCCCAATTCACAGTCCAACCAGTCGGACTGCGTTTTTTTAAACCCTGACAGTGGGCCCCAGCCCACCCCAACCTTGAAATTCCAGGGACGTTTCACCGTCCTCGGTGGCTGAGAAAAACGTTGGTCTCCCCCTCCCTTTCCCTGGCCCACCCAGCTCTCGGCATTCCCAGGACGTTGCTGCGACACGTTTTAGTGTCCAGCAATAAATAATGAAACTCTCATTTGGTGTGTTACCGAAGCCAAAATATAAGGTTGACAACCACTAATTTTTATAGTTTAATTAATAAATTTTAAGTTTGAGTTGTTAAATATTTGTTGGTAAATCTTGCCTCTCGAACTTAGATTAACAAAACTTGTCAAAAGTCAAATGCGCTAAGAATCTAAATTAATTAATTTAATAGACTTAAGAATATCATATGGTATTAAGTGAGATAAACTTATTAGGTTGGAAAATATTATTCAACAACTGACATAACTAATGAGCTTCCTTGGTGTTCTCGGAATCAAAGTGCCAAGATTAATTTCTCAACGAATTGACATATTTTATTAAATTAAGTGTCGTCAGACCGAGACCAAGTCCATGCTTAAACACTCATAAATGAAGATCGACCAAACAGTAAGAAGAACCAAGTCCGTTACTGACTAACGTCATTCAAATTAATTGTTAGTCTATTTATATAATGGTTATACCACTTTTGTTTTTGATTTTAGAAGATTATAGCACTTTTGTGAATGCTACGTTACGTATTGCGGTCGTTGATTCGTTCCCCAATGGCTACTGACTTCTGGATGTCAGGTGGACTTCTGGATGTCAGATGGATTTACGTGTTGTGAATGCTACGTTACGTATTGCCTATGTTCGTGTTGTATCGTTTGAATTTAATTTGGTTTTCTGTGTCAGCTTGATTTAGTAAGACCAATAAGTATGTATTTACTTTCCAATTTTAGTATTCAAATTTGAGCACCAAAGTTTGTTTTTGAAACGATTCTCAGTAGTCTTTTTCTTGTACTCGAAAAAATTTATGGCCAAGACTGAATGAATGAATGGTCGTAAGCTCCAGGCACTGATCTGGGGAGTAAGCTTACTAGTAGACGGAGAATATAAACCATGGTGTATGTAATAGAAACCATGTTTGCAACAGAGGGTATACAAATAGAAATGACAAAAACATAACTTAGAAGCACAGACTGGAAGTTTACAAGATTAACTAAAGGTACGAGGAAAGCAAACAATCAAATTGGAGATACCTCTGACGAAACTAGTCATAACATTTTGTTGTTGATAAAAACATAAATAAGAAAAGGTAATAAAAATCAAAACATTGGATCTCCGATTCAATTAACATGCACAAACATCCAAATGTACAAAACATCTTAGTCAATGATCCTACTTCTATGTTTGGATAATAAGTAAAAAGTTGGAAGGGTTTTGGCTTTCGTAAAATAAAGTAAAAATTAAGTAAATTAAAGCGACCACTACACTACCACAACTTTGTTTGCATGGGAAAAATGTTATTTCTTTATACAAATGTAACTATCACAGCGTACTAATTAGGAGTAATATTTTCATGCTATATCACTCTCCCTAATCCCCTGGTGAAAACATTTCTTTTGCTACAAGTTTTGGCTACTTTTTGTTAATCCCTATGAGCAAGTTTCCCTTCTCCATTATTTTTTCCCATCCAATCAATGTAAATAACACATTATATCCTCTTATGCTACCCAAACAAAGAGCGGGCAGTATCTCACTATAAGAAGCCGGCGAATTCCAAGGAAATGCTTGTCGTGAGCCACACCGATCCAATCGGAAACATGACTGTCGTGCACGAGCTTTTCTAGAAGTCGTCATCCAGAGCCCAACGATCTCGAAGAGGGATAAGTATTAGCACAACGCCATGCCACCTTATCAATCCAAAACCATCTCCAACCATCAGGTAACGCCACATTCATCGATCCAAAAGTAGGAAGCAATAGAAGGACTCACCATCAAGAGGAAGCTGTGATGGATATATTCTGGATACTTCCAATTGTAGACATAAATCAAATAAAAGGCTCTTGGAACTTCTTAGATGACCAATATTTTAGCAGAGCTACTACAGTAAGTCTGCGGGTAGAACTCAACATTGAAATGAAAAATCGACAGCCATCAATTTTGTATTCTTCGAGGGGATTCCTGTCACCAAAACTTCTCACATGTACCTGGAAGGATGCCCATTTCAGGTTTTGCTTCAAGGAACAATATAAGGAAGCAAATAATTTTCCAAGTTCACTAACACTACCGCTGAATGAAGCCTGTTCATATTGACGAGATGATCCCTCCAGAAACAATCTAGAGTGTGCAAAAGAACCGCTCTCTGCATTTTATCAAAGAGGCAAAACAAACAAAAGACTGGCTGGTGAGATTATGGGTCCCAGGAAATTATGGAACAATAGCAGGACATGCACTTTCCATGAGTCTAGCCCTCTGTCAACCTTTCCCCCCAGATTATTAAGGAACTTGAATCTTATTATATATGCCTAAAGATCACACTATACGAGATGAACAGATCGTCTTTTTCTTTAGCCAGAGAATTAGCATAACGAACAGACCAGAAGTCATGGGACTGTCTCCCGAATACATTAACATTATTACAGCCTAGGATTCTCAATGCATGTGGCTTGTCTTAGGTCCACTCCTCGATTATATTTCTTTGCAACATCAGGCAAGTTAACAAACTCCAAACTTTTGGAACCAAAATTATCTTGAAATTAATAAATAGAGTTAAGCATGCCTCAGATTTACTATTTTACTTGAAAAAATATCAACTAAAACTAGCAAGCCATCAGAAAGCCCGATTTTACTTGGGGGTGTCAATTACCCTTATCCGTATGCAGGAGAATGTACATTCACAGAATGATACCATTTTTGTGAAGAAAAAAAAGTCCATAGGAAAACGAGGTGCATCCCTGATGAAATGAATGAGGAAAAGGTCTCACCTCAATTTCTTTGACATAGGTACCATCATAGCCAGATTCTTCAACAGCAACCAAATACAAAGCAATTAATAAATCTCCAAGGTACTTCCGCAGAAGATTAACAGTTGTTCTGTGCCTCCCAGCCCTACCAAGAAACAGTTTATCGGTAAAACACATTGTAGCTGCAATTTACTAGCATTTGAATCAACCAAAGTTCACTGACTTGGTCGAATCGTCAAAGCTAATGGCAAGCCAACGCTTGAGAGAGGAATTCTTCCTACGGATTCCTCTGAAAGCATTTGGAGATTTTGGCAAATTTGGAAGGTAAATGTTGTTTATGTCAATCGCACTTGATCCTTCCAAGTCGAGAATGGACTGCAACAAATCTTCTTTAGTAATTCCTGAAAATAAGTCTGAAGAAATTCCAAAGGGTTGGTCTTCATTGTGGAATAAGATGAACTCTCAATCTAGCTAATACAGATTACAGGAAACTGACAATGCTGAACCTCGGGTTAGACCACCTACCAGTCAATAGCTCTCCACCAACAGCATTGAACTCCTTCAACAGCTTGTCTAGGCTCCAATTTCGCGGATGCTGTCAGTGAGAAGTGATAAAGTTAGTACGAAGACTGTACCTAAAGCGTGTAGAAAGACGACCACTTAATACCTTAGAGGGACAAGTATTGGAAATTACAATTTCATCTGCTACAGCTTGCATGTACCTGATAAGAAAAGTATCCATCAGCAATAACTAGTTTCAGAAGACTTGTGTCGGCCCATAGCACCATCTCTTTCGACTAGAACATGATACCATGCTGATCAAATATGCAATTATATCACTTCAAAAGCTAATATGTTTAATGAAGATTTAAGACCATGTGCAACTATGACTTGATAGTTGATCTCCAATGCAGGAAAGAAAAATCAGTTATACGTTGAAATGTATCTCAACTAGATTCTAGAGAAATGCACCTCAGACAATGCAATTCTCATGCCAGTTCCCTATGAGATAACTTGGAGTGACCACAAATCGACCAAAAGCTCGAGCATTGTCATCAAACACATTAGTATCACATGAATTATATATCAGTTGTGGGATAATGGTTCAGTAAGTCAACAACAAAAGATGCTAGTATATTTTGCAATAAAGTTAGTGGGACACAGCAAATAAATAGCAAAACGCAGCAGATTAAGCAGAAATATCAATTCCGCTGAACAAAGAAACAGACTCACTGAAGTATGTGTTGTGAGCAACTCTCGTTATCTCCTGTTAAAATCATTTGCCGCAGATCGTATACATGCTTTCTTTGAGCCTGAAGAACAAATTTAAGATAGTGATTGTCCTGCAAATTAGACCTATGCAAGAAAATCCATTCTGAATCTTGTGACCAAGTATGAATAAATAAGAACACTTGGTCAGCCATTATTCTCCGAGACATACCTCCATAACTTCATCGAACTCAACTAGGGACTTTCTTTGGTTAAAGTAAAATTTCTCACAATTGATTTGCAGGGCCAAGAGCTAGTTATGCAAGAAGATAGAAACACATATTATTACTCAGAAAGCAAAAGGTGAAGAAATTGATGAATCACCATTTCCATAGACCAGCATTCACCTGTTTCACAACGGTTCCACTTTCATGTGGAACATCTACACCATTATTCATCATCGTCACAATTTTTATGGCCCACTCATTGTCAATACTAAACTTCTGAAACATTTCATCCTGTAGGCTGTTCAATAAGCAAAAAGAAAGAAAAATTAGCCAAAGCATATCGCGCCAGATCATATATGATGCTTCTCTCCAGAAAATTGTCTACATGCTCAAACCCATAATCAAAAAGTAATAACAGTCATTTATGGCTGTTGATTTCACTATAAATCAGCACTGGCCAATGGTTCAACACAGCTCCAAACATTATCTTTCTAAGTGAAATTACCCACAACAACGCTAGTCAGACAAAGAAATTGACAGTCAATACTTTTGTGACCAACTCTTAGATCTAAGTGTTTGGCTGTGATATATAAGAAAACACCAACTCTTACGCCTTCGAAAGAACCTTTTCCTCATCAAAATGCTTCAATAGAATTCGCAAACATCAGCTGTTACTTGGTCTTCGATGACAAAACTGATAACTAAGCAACTATTTGTCAACAAAGTTAATGCTTCATATTACAGATTACGTTCCAATGTTTCATCTGAATTTTCCAAGACAACAGCACGTGGCATGCATGTTACATGGAAGTATACAAATATGCTGAAAACCAAGATGCCAGTTAAACATCCTTTACGTTGTTGGCCGGCTGCTACAATTTAAAGAACTAAATGTTACACAAAAAGTCACTTGCTAGTTCGACCAAAGATTAAGTAGGCGAATACCATGAGAATAAAACCAACAAAAAATAGATGACATACAAGCAAGGAAAATACAAATTTAAATCCATATCTATATCTAATAAAAAGAAATATTTTTTACCAAAAATCAGATCACTCTCACATTCAATAATCTTGAGCACGTGTAACAATCAAGAAAGAAGAAGGTGAACTCCAAATGCATACGTCATGTGGTTATATGCATCATCAAATAGGGTAATAATTTTCCAGGATACCTGATTGAAAATTTCAAGGAATTAACAAAAAGTTCAATCATAAAAGTCAAAAAGAAAACTTATCACCTACATATCTCACATGCCTCCATGTACATTTGCACACCAGTCCAGAAATCCTATTTGATTATGGGTACAACTGGACAAGAAGATGATGATGATAGTATGTTTGAGCTACATAAATACAATACCTCACCATAAACCGGGTAGATCCAGGATCTCCTTGCCTTCCAGCTCTACCACGCAGCTAATTCAAAGAAAGAGAAACCATTATTGCTAAATAGAGAGCATATGAAGAGCTAATGTCAAAGAAAAAGCAGAATCATTATAATATGAAATCATCTCAAGAACTTGCATTACATGAAAACAACAGCCACATAATAAAGCTATTAACCCACTCTGTAGTAACATAAAGATCATGTTGAAACAGATACATCATCTAGAAAAAACATGAGATCTTAAGCAGTCAATTCCAAAGTAACAGCTGAGCAACTCACTTGATTATCTATTCTTCTGGACTCGTGCAATGATGTTCCAATTACATGGAGCCCTCCAAGTTGTTTCACTTCTGAACCTTCTTTGAAGCAATGTACTTCGCAGTCCTTGAGGACTGATAAATAAGTAAGTGCTATGCTTGGACCCAGCGGGTACATCTCAGACTGCTCATTAACCAGCCTTTGCAGTTCTTCTGCATCCACTGTTTGACTCATTTCGACAGACTCTGAAATCATCGATTTAGCTTTCTTGGAAGTCCAGCCTTTACTCTCACTTTTTCCAATGTACTTGGCTGTAAATTTCATAGTCATAATGGAGGAAATAAATCAAATGGATAAAACCCCTGGACTGGAAAGCATACAGCATGAAAGAAAAGAATTGTGTTGCAACTTTATAAGCAGAGTTTCAAACCCATAAGAGCTGTCTTTGCCAAAAGCGCCAGTGATGTTGGTCCAACCTTTATCTTTGACAGAACCTACACCACTGCAACCAATCAGAACCTTTAAGAGATGGTGCATCCGTAGTGAGATTCGAAATAAAATACCGTTTCAGAAACTGATACGCCATCAAACTCAAGCTCACGAACTTCATGGGTCAGGAAAGGAAGCAAGTTGTCCTCTATAATTTCTTTTGCAATCATCTGAGCATTTCTAACAAAAAATCAATGAGAAGAAAGGAAGACTGTATCTCAAAAGAACAGAACAAGTCAACGGTTGTCTAGCAGAAGCCAACTAAAGAATTACTACATTAGAGTCTCGCATAAGAAACAGACAGATATATTCCATCATTCCAACAGAACCCTTACTTTGGCATTTCCTCCCAAGATTATGTCAGTGCCTCTGCCAGCCATGTTAGTAGATATAGTAATGGCATATTTTCGCCCAGCTTGGGCAATGATTTCAGCTTCTCTCGCCGCGTACTAGTAAATGTAAAAGGAATGCAAGTGATGAAACAGCATACTGTGGATAAATGATATTAAATGGACACAGCTTATAGTAAACCATTTCACAATAATGTTGACCATACCTTCGGTCGAGCATTAAGAACATTATGAGGAACATTATGTTCCATGAGCAGATCCGAGAGATACTCTGAGTTCTCAACGCTTCAAAACAAAATAATTTCAGGTACAAGAATCCAACCCTTAACAAAAAGGTAACAGAACCACACCAGTACAAATGTATGACACGAAGGAGAAAATCATAATATACATTAAAAATTCCAAATCATTATCAGCAAGAATGCAGTGTGTGTCTCAAGTTACAACCTACATCATTTATAGATTACTATAGGTCACTGAACAAAAAGCCACCTAAGAATGTGCATCATTCATGTAAGATGATGCATTCAAACACATGAAAGTCCTGCGTTCAGTAACTACGGATCAAGAAAATAAATTACATAAGAAATATCTCTGTTGTCAATAGCGGATAGCGCTGCGTAGTGGCAACCCTCTTAAAATGCTATAGCGGTATAACGGATAGCGGGTTACTCAATACCCAGAGAAAATCAGTGATCCAACCAGCAGCTAATTACCCAACCAGTAGCTAATTACACAATACTCTTGTTCACACTTCACACACAGCAACACTTGCACAAAATCAGTGTAGAATGGGTAAAAATTAGGGTAAAAAGGGATAGCCGGGGAGAGAGAGCGTAGAATGGGTAAAAATTAGGTATCAAGTTTTAATTGAGACACTTGATGACCTAAAAATTACTTTTATGCCCTTGATAAATAAAAAGACATTTCAAAATTAAGGGCATTTAAGGAGATTCTCATATAAATGAGAAAAGCGGCCGCTAAACCGCTATTTTACCGCTATAGCGACCGCTACGACCGCCACCGTCCGCCGCGTGTAGCAGTTGTATAGCGTAGCGGGGATGGTAGTTTTTCCGTTATAGCGCGCTATAGCGTCGCTATTGACAACAGAGAGAAATATATACAGAAATCATTGATTACTAAATTCCAGAAAGTTCTGAACCCATTATTTATTCTTTTAAGCTAAGTTTTTGCTTGTAGACTCTTATAATTCAATTGCAACCTCCATCAATTCGAAGTCCTAAAGAAATAAAAATATATAAATAAGTTCACTTGAATTCTTTGCTTTAGCTGGACATGAAGTATAGTTGCCTACGAATTGAGTCCCACATCTGTCATCTACCAAACACGAAACTACGAATATACTAAGTAGAAGAGTGGAGGGGAGAAGGGAGAGATCAGGGGTTCAATTAGCCCACACCTTCTAATAAGAAAAAACATGACAGTTAATGCAGAAATGAATTCTACAAACTAAATCAATTCTATGATCAACAAAACTATGAACCACATTACATGCTAATACTAAGGAGTATAAGCTCATCAATTTATGTATAATACAAAAGTAAGAAGTGTGATGAGATTATGGAAGGGGTATTAGAACTAGCTCAATAATTCTTTGCGCCAATAAGGCTCAGTGTTTCACTATCAAGCACCAGTTTCTCTAGTATTACAAGATCAATGACGGAAAGTGCCCAAAGTGAACATTGATTTCCTATCCACCAAAAGTAAGTTGAAAAAAAGAGAGAACAGAAAAGAAAAAAAAATTGAACACTTACCTAGTGGTTCCCACTAAAACAGGGCGACCTTGATGGAACATATACTCAACTTCACGACGGACATACTCCCATTTCCCTCGGACAGTCTAACAGAAACAAGGGTGCGGTCATGTTCAAAACTAGCTTTGTAGGCCATCAAGAAAACACAGAATTACAGTGGCTTACCGCAAAAACTTGTATCGGCAAATCTATCCTGATGTTGGATAAATTTGTTGGTGCCACGATAACTGGCATTTGAAACATCTTCAAAAACTCTTTCTCCTGTAATATGATCAGAAGAAAGATCATAGGACTGATTTCAAAACACAAAGTCTCCACAAATTTACACGTCATACTACTGTTCTTACTTCAGTTTTTGCTGTCCCAGTCATTCCAGACAGCTTAGGGTATTGCTTAAATAGTGACTGGTACGTTATCTGTGCCACAGTTACTGTATCGGCCTAGTATAGGTGGAAGTCCATTAATTGAAAGTTTTCGATGTAGAATAGATATGCTAAAAACTTATTGAAGCATTGGTCAATACCTCAATCTTGATGCCCTCTTTAGCCTCTACTGCCTGATGAATCCCATCACTCCATCTCTTCTTCTCTTCTACTCTTCCTGTTAACTGCATACATCTTAAGTCATCCGGCAATCTAGTTTTAAAGACAACCAATATCATTCCCAGAAATTGATTTGGATAGACAATGTTACCTCATTAACCATTAGTGCCTTCCCGTCCCTAAGAATATATTGTACATCCCGCTTATAGAACTCTTTAGCTTTCAGAGCATTAATCACAAATCTGCAGCATTTTATTGGGGATTAAGATAAAACAACCAAGAATGGTGTTGCACCTGATATTATATCTTTCCTTTAAAAGTGTAAGCACTAAGAAATCACACAAAGGCAGAAGCAACTCACCTCGCCCATTGATCATTTTCATCCCACAAATCATTCGTTTCAAGAGCCATTTCAGCAAGTGAAATCCCTTTGTCTGTAAGTTCCACGGATTTTTCTTTCAGATTCGTGATGTAGTGCTGTGAAACAATTTTATGGGAAGGCAGTAAAGTCAATGAAAGTGAGTTAGCCTGATCGAGGAGCACAATAGCTCAGGAAAGCAAGCAAAATACACATACAAGGCCCCGAATGAGCAGCTCAGCTACTTTAGCCGCAACTGGATAGCGAGCAGCATCTGCGTTAGCCTGGTGAATAGTACAAAAGATGAGAATTACTTAAAAGCACACATCTACCACTTTCAAAGGTTTGAAAAATAAAACTACGTCATTGATATGCTAAAAAAAGAGGTAGCATAAACTTACATCTGTGCTTATTAACAGAGGATTTCTTCCCTCATCTATGAGAACTGAATCAACTTCATCCACGATTGCAAAGTGAAATGGCTTCGGCCTATTTACCCACAGAAAAAATTCCTTCCATAACTAAATAAGTTAATCTAATAAATACTTAGCGGATCAAACACAGAGGCCTGACTCCAAAAAGGAAACAAATACCATCTCATCACAAGTTGTTGGCTCTTCCCTGCAATGTTGTCTCGTAAATAATCAAATCCAAGTTCCTAATGGCATTCAATTGGAATGTTGTCAACATAAAACAAGGCTCAGTAAACTATGAAACTGAACAACAAGTTCACATAAATTATATAAAATACATGGCACGTGCACACAATGGCAACACTATAAGCATGATGGAAAACAGTGTGGTCTCTTACTGAGCTGTTGCTATATGTTATGTCACATTTGTAACTGGCTCTTCTCTCCTGAGATCCCATTCCTTGCTGTATCAGCAGGAAGAACAAAAAATCAGCCATTTGATTGCAGTTTATATATGTATCAAGGATAGCCTGATCAGGACTCTGACCCAACAATTGTAAGATTATCAGGTCGGACTATGGTTCTAATGGAGATAATGAAAAAGGCAGGTTCTTGCTTGGGCTGTTGGTCACCACCTTAATCAGACCAACTGAAAGACCTAAGAAGCGATGAACACGGCCCATCCACTCAGCATCACGTTGAGCTAGATAATCATTCACAGTCACAACTGCCAGGGAAAAGTGGAACGTCAATGTTAAAAGTATTAAGAGACTTTATCACAAAGGCAGAAGATACTCGTTCTCTGGGAACATCTCTGAGAATTACATGGCAAGTCTCAATGAATCTTTTGGGCGATGCCTGCAATATTGCATCATAAATGTTTTCGGGAGCTGTTTTTCCCGTAAAATAGGTACTAGAATATTACATTACATTCTTTCTTTTTTATTCTTTCTAAGAATACGATCATCATGATAAAATACTAGCATTCACTTTGGCTGTACAACCGCTTAGAACTTTATTGGTCTTCTCTAACATTACCCCATCACTGGTTTTAGCTGTATATGCACAGCACACAATTTGGAACAAATGATCATCTTTTGACTATCTTTGTGCTCACAGTAAATTGGGATTGGATCATACCATGGACTCCTTCACCAGTCAGGGCATTAAGATATGCAGCTAATGTCGAAACCAACGTCTTTCCCTCACCAGTCTTCATCTCAGCAATTGCCCCATCATGAAGCACCGCTCCACCAATAATCTAGCAGTAAAACCCTCAGATATTAAACAGAGTAATCAAAGCCTAAGTACATCTGATTTCATGGGAACAAACAGGGAACCTGGACATCGAAATGTCGCATTCCGAGCTTCCTCCTTGCAGCTTCACGTACAACAGCAAAGGCCTCTACAAAGGAAAAGAAACAAGCATACAGAAGGTAGAAGCTTCAAAATCCATCTCAAAGCCAAGATTAAAACTTTAAACAGAATATCCAATTATCCTAACCACCTGCTTGAATGTGAGCTAGTGTCTCCCCGTGAGTCAGCCTCGTCCGAAACTCCACAGTTTTCGCTCGCAACTGAATCAACATAGCCATAAGAACAAAACAACGAATTAAACAAACACTGCAGAAAACAAAAGACGCAGAACCTGCTCATCAGACAGCTCCCGAATCCGTGGCTCAAAGGCATTAACCGAATCCACCAACCGACAATAGTCCCTCACAACCCAGCTGTTCAAGCTCATAAACCCGCCAACCTTATCCCTCAGACTAACCGCTTCATTACCCTGGAAAAAAACCAAGAAAAGCACAGCACAGCACGGTTCAACTAACCAACTCACACGAGCATATCATCAAACAGTTGGTGGGCAAAGGAAGCGAAACAAAAGGCTCTACCTTCACAGACGAGGCAGCGGCGGCGACCTTGCAGCTAAGACGGGGGCGCAGCAGAAAAGGGGTGGGGCGGAAAAGGGGAGGATGGAGATAGAGACGGGTGGTGTTGTATCTGTTGGAGAGGGGTTTAAGGGATGTAGCGGAAGGGCTTAAGAGAGGGGCGTAAGTGACCATTGAAGGAATTATGGAAGAAGAAAGGAAGGGGTGAGTAGTAGAAGCAAGTTTTGCACTTCTTCGTTTCCGAATTTAATTAGCTGCTCTTCTGCTTGTCCTTGCTGGGGTTTCTTCACAAGTTCAACCGTGTTAGTTATTAAAGACGATAAAAATTTAGGACAAACTACTCTCTGGTTGGTTCTTGGGGTTGGTGTTGTCCGTTCACGTCCCTTATTTTTCAAAAACGTTTTCCCGTATCGAGGAATTTATTTGGGGTAAATTGCCCTCACGTCCCTCTTCTTTGCTTAAATTACTATTTTTTTCCCTACTGTTTCAAAAATAATGATTTCATCCTCCAGATTTGATTTAATAGCCTCTAAGGTCCCTGGTGCCGGAATCGGAAAAAAACTCCGGCAACCGGGGACCTGAAATGACCAAATTGCCCCTCCCTCTTCCTCCATATCGACGTGTAAAACCGGAGAAGGAAGAGAAGTTGGAGAAGGAAGATGAATGGAGGGAGAGGGAGGGCCAATTTGGTCATTTCAGGTCTCCGGTCGCCGGAGTTTTTTTTCGATTCCGGCATCAGGGACCTTAGAGTGCTATTAAATCAAATCTGGAGGACGAAATCATCATTTTTGAAATAGTAGGGAAAAAAATAGTAATTTAAGCAAAGGAGAGGGACGGGAGGGCAATTTACTCATTTATTTGGTTATCAAATTATTCATTTATTTGATATACAGTCGGATGATTGTTCAAGA
Organism: Hypericum perforatum; assembly: GCA_012979155.1. Classification (NCBI taxonomy): domain Eukaryota; kingdom Viridiplantae; phylum Streptophyta; class Magnoliopsida; order Malpighiales; family Hypericaceae; genus Hypericum; species Hypericum perforatum. The sequence goes on from SOPF01027823.1 coordinate 442,751, forward strand.
CAAAAATTAGTCTAAACCTAAAAACGGTGTTATTTTGTATTGACGTAAGATTGTTACGCCACGATGCATTTTTTTTTACACTTTTGGTTTTTGAATAATTATTAAAAAGGGTGTTAATTTTAATCCCTTAATATTTTATAATTATTCAAAAACACCTCTCTCTTCTTCATCCTCTTCTTCTACCTGAGCCGGTAGTTGTTCACGATCATCGTTGACAACGATGGCGTCAGAGTAAACAAGCTATAGTTACCAGCAAGAATCCCAATGTCCTTAGGGTTTATGCCGGTGTTGGCGAATAGTCTCTCAAGCGCGCCGAACATAATCCCATCAGTATCTACTATGGCGGTCGCCAACAACGGTTGCAGCGAGATTGAATGTATCGCCTCGGGGACATACGTCTCGTCATCAAGGCCGTTTCGCTCAAAGATCTTCCTCAGGAACTCGAGCGATGACTAGTCAAAGTCTCTGATGAGACACGTGCTCCATGAACCACCGAGCCAGCATGCGGAGGTTGTCTTGCTGGCGGTAGTAGGCATAGTCGATGAGGAACACCAGTCGCGGCCGCGTCATCGTATAAACGGTTAACCCGAAGACGATGAGGATGGAGAAGGTGATGACTGTGACATGATTGTTGTAAAGATGGAGCCATAGGTTGTAGAGGTTAGTGTGGTTTATCCGGGAGATATTAATGACAATTACAATCATGAGTAGGACCAAGAATATGGTGAGCAGGTTGCAGAAGAGGTAGTGGTTAAAAGGTTGAATATTTTTCCTTGATTTTGTTTGTACATCCATAGTGTTTATATACAAAATTATAGTATAATTACAACTGGCTCATTGTAACCGTGGCTTAATTCTAGGCTGAAGATTATTGACCATCATAGCAGCAAATATGGTATGATCTTGACAGATTATTGGTGGGTGTCACACCAAATATGTGACGAGGTGATTTGCTTGAATCACGAGCAGAGTATCCTTCTTGTTATGCCTCTGCAAGCAAAACAAGTTTTACTGTGAGCTTGTTCTGAAGTTCTTGGAAGCGTTGGCATGGCAATAGCATGGTGAGGATGTCTACTATTTAGTCTTTGGTAGACAAAGAGGGTGAGATGCCACTTGCTTGCGAATGAAATGAAAGTCTATTTCCATATGTTTGGACCTGACATGGAACATTAGATTGGCAAATAGGTATATAGCACCAAGATTATTACACCAAAGGATCGGAGAGGATGTACATGATTGATATATCTCTCTGAGTAAGGATTGAAACCAAATGACTTCGAACGCAGTACAGCAATGGCTCGATATTCGGCTTCAGTAGAGGATCGGGCCACAACACACTACTTTCGTAAGGATCAGATATCATATTAGGTCCGAGCAATATATTATAGTTAGTTGTGGATCGCTTATCAATTGGGCTGCCTGCCCACCCAGTATCACTATAAGCCAAGATGGTCATATTGTTAGAAGGCTTAAGATGTAAGCAAAAATAGACTATCCCTTGTAAGTAGCAGAGTATCCATTTAACTCTTGTCCAATGAATATATGTTTGGTTGTGCATAAACTAAGTTGTCTTATTCACAACAAAATCAATGTTCAGGCACGTGATTCCAAGGTATTGAAGATAGCCAACCACTTGATAATTTAGTATTGGGTCAAATTTAGTCAAAAATTGAGGTTTAGTAGTGGTGGCTGTGGTGGAAAGGGCCTTACACTCGACCATCTTAGCCTTGTGAAGTATATGACGAATATATTTGGCTTGCTATAAAAATAGACCTATAGGTATACATGTTGCCTTAATACCAAGGAAGTAAGATAGAATTCCAAGATCCTTTACCCAGAGTTATCGACAGAGAAACTGAAGCAGCTCTGTTAGAGTAGTTGGGTGGGAACTTATTAATAGTATGTCATCGACGTACACCAGAATATATATAGTTAGAGGCCTATGTCTAAGATAGAAACGAGAGGTGTTTGTCTTGGATCCTTGGAATCCAAAGTAATCGAGTGCTGCTCATAAATAGTGAAACCAAACACGAGGAGCTTAGGTACAAGGAATCTTTAAACTTGCATACATAGTCCAGAAATTTAGAATTGATAAACCCAAGCGGTTATTCCATATATACATCCGTTGTGATTTAATCATGGAGGAATGGGTTTGAGATGTACAGTTGACAAATGGGCCACCTATGCAATAGAGCAAGCGAGAGTATGAGTCTGATTATTGCAGACTTGATAACAAAACAAAAGGTCTCGCAGTAGTCAATCTCAGGCTGTTGTTGGAAGCCTTTGGTGACAAATCAGACCTTGTAGTGGGCAATTGAGCCATTAAAATGGTATTTGACCCAAAACATCCACTTGTTGCTAAGTATATTTGTTGTAGCAGCCCAAGAGATGAGAACCCAAGCTTAGTTTTTAATTAGCAAGTTGAATTCCTCTGCAATAGCATGTCTCCATTCAAGGTATTTGAATGCTATGGTGAAATAGGTTGGTGTCTCTAATTCAGCCTTTGCTACATATGTCTTGAGGATTGCGTGCGCATGGAGTGAGTGCATTGTATTGGGTTGGTAGTACTGTAGTTGGCACCTAAGCTACTACCAACATTTTGAAGGGTCACTAGGATTGAGGATGGTGGTGGAAGAGTTGCTAGAGTAGCGGGTGGTATTGGAGGAGGCACCGAAGTCATGACCAAAATTGAAGAAGTCACGTCGGCAAGGCATCGTTAGTATACTTAAGTAGGATTAGATCTCGTCCTTGCAATAGATTAGTTTGGTTGAGTACTAAATGGTGCAATTTGCTTTCTTGGAGTTGAGTGGGTGATGGGCTGATTCTCTAGGCTTGGTATAAGAGGATGCCCTGAAGTGAGAAAAGTTAGTGTCATAAGGGGCTTGTGTTCCACCCATTATGCCCAATGTCGTTAGACAAAAAACTAGGAAGTAGATGCCTAAGAACCATATGATTCTCATGAGAATTTGACTCATCAGCCTAATGACCAGCAAACCTCATATCTGTAAAAGGAAAGATAGACTCGTCAAAGAGCACATGATGGTTAATATATATAGCTTATTTAATTATAGCTCAAAACAGCGATAACCTTTGTATTGCCTACTATAACCAAAGAACACATATGGCACCGAACGAGGTTTGAGCTTGTGCTTTATTAATAGTCGAAGCCATAAATAGCATAGGCAGCTTATTACCCTTAGGTTTGAAAAAGATGGAAGTTCCCAAAAAGGTTTTTCATAAGGTGTTTGATTTTTCAATAAGGGTGTAGGTAAACGATTAATCAGGTACGCCATAGAGTAAAAAATAAGTGACCAAAAATGTAAAGGAATTGATGCATGATGCAAAATTGCGAGGCCAATTTCAACAATATAGCAATTTTTTATTCTACACAACTATTTTGCTCGGGTGTGTACGGGCACGAAATACAATAAGTGATACCATTTTTCGAAAAATATTTTGTGAGTGCTTGGAATTTCCCTCCCTAATTAGATTGAATTTTTTTAATTGATCTGAAGAACTTCTCAATATTTGTGCAAAATTGGACAAACGCCACAAATAATTTAGATTTTTGTTTCAAAAAATGAAGCTAAACATATTTGGTATAATAATTCTAAAAGACTGCATAATAACAAAAACCGTCATAGGACACAATAGGTGAGGGGCCCATAGATCACTACAGATCAAATCTAGGGGTCTCAATGCTTGAAAAGATGAAATAGGAAATGAGAGTTTGTGAATCTTCCCGATACTACAACCATGACATAATGATGATAATGTTTTATTTGAAAAGAAAATGGGTTGCGATTGTAAAGCAATCTTGACTGTATTGAAATTTGTGTGACCAAGACAATGATGCAAATGTGGAGTGATGATACAACTAAAGCTAAGTTGACTAGCAGAATAATGGACGAGGAGAAAGAGTAAAGTCTATCCTTACTCTTGCCTTGGTATAAGAATCTCTTCATGGCCTAATCTTTGACAAAAAAAATGGTTACCGAGAAATTCAACACTAATATCATTATCACTCGTTAGAGCACTTAAATATATAAGGTTCAGGCACTTGGAATACATAAGATATGAGATAATGATATTAACGAGTTTTCTAATAGAAATAACATGGAGCTAGTATGAGAGACTGGAAGGAAGTTTATGGCCATTACCAAAGGTGACCTTATCTAGACCTCTATACTCAGAGTGAAGCTCGAGGTTGGATAGATCAGAAGTTAGATGGTGCATGGTCCCTAAATCGAGAACCCATAGCAAACCTTATGGTGATGTTATGTGGTGGGCTTGTGGTTGTGAGAAGCGTTGTACCCCAGATCACCTTGCTGATGAGCATTCTCATACAAAATGGCCCAGCCTATTACAGCCTTGGTAACAAACTTCATCTTCTAGTGCATAGTAAGGCATATGTCCTCCTCCTTGTCCACTCTTAATGGCGGAATTATACCCAATATTTGATGAGCCAGACCGGTATTGCCAGGAACTCTGGTTTGAGCATCCCCCTTGCTAGCCAGACCAACCTCATCCTCCATGTTGCTCTGAGGAGTGAGAGGTATAGTTAACTCACAGTACCAAGGATGTTGATTGCATGGCAGTGGTGCATCAAATATTCATCTCCTCTATCAATAGTAGCCCGTGAAGCTCCTCTAGTGACGTTATAGCTTGTTGTGCTTTAATAATTTGGGCAAAGTTCTGATCCTGTATAGAACGTGTTATACTATATCATCATCCAAGTACTGTGCTCCTAGAAGATCTAGCCGATCATACATCATGTAGGCATTAATGTGTTTTGTGGATCCTTTGGATAGATCACAAAGTGCTTGCTTTAATTGGTAGATCTGAGAATGGGATCTCACTCTGTAAGCCTTTGCCAATCTGTCCTACACCTTTTCGGCAATAGAGCAACCAATTGCTTGGGGAAAAATAGTTAGAGAGAGTTCAAGATATTAGCATCTGAACCTTCGTGTCTTTTGTAAATCAGGCAGTATAGGCTCGATTGGGCATAGCTTGTTCTTGTTGGAAGTGGTCAGGTTAGTCTTTTCTGGTACAACAATGGTGTCATCAACATGACCATAGAGATTGAAAGCATATATAAGGTTTTTCATTTGTGTTATCTAGTACATGTAATTACTACTTGTTAACTATTTAATTTCAAAAGCCATGGATCAAGATTGATACTCGTTAGAGGCAAGGCTTTGATACCATAAAATCTTATGTTTGTCAGTAAGTGGATCCTCCCACCTTATAAACCAACTGATACCACTTGAAACTTCAAATGTAGGATACTGTAAGAATTGGGTGGATTTAAGTGATTAATATTAGAACCATAATGATTGTTTTATTACTTTTCACTCTTTCCGAGAGTAGATTGTAATTATGCCGCTTGACCCTAACTATTTAGGAAAAACCTAGGGTTATTAGACTTTCTGTGCGGCCAAAAGACACTGTTCACAAAAACACTGTTTACAAAAGCACTATTCACGAAATCACTATTCACGAAATTTTACCCCTCTTGTGAAGGAGAAGAAAGCTGTCAAACGGAAAAAGATCAAGAAGGAGGAATAATCGCGCCAGTTATTAGGGGTAGGATTATTTCCCTCTTTTTATTCTTTTACTTAAAATTATGCACGTCCCAAAAGGCTCACGAATGTTTCTTTCCAAAGGTGAGGAGGATGATCTGATTAATTCGAGACACTCAGAAGATCAAGGAAAGGATCCCGAATTCATAGGGTAAGCCTTGTCCTAAAGTTATATAAATTAGATTACGAAACCCTCCATAGAGATTAATCTATTTTATTTAGGCTTTCGTGATTGGAAGGAGGAGAGCGAGTTTAGGTCGTAGAGTCATCGTTAACAATCATAGAAGGTAAGTGGATTCTGTCTTTGTTTCCTGATTGATTGATTTTGCTATTTTGCTGATTCTGAGATTGTGATTGTGTTTTCGAAATTATGGAATTGTATGACGGATTGATGGAATTCAGATTTTGGGTTATTATATGTGGTTTCTGTCCAATTCTGATTCAGATTATTGGTTGTGATTTCTGTCCATTTCATATTCGGAATTTTGATGTGTATTTTGAATCGTGATGTGAATCGTGATGAGAATCGTGATGTAAATCGTGATGTGTTTTGTGATACATGTGGGATTGGCCTGTACCTAGTGGACCGTAGTTCGTGCATACTATTTAAGGAGCTACTGGATAACCTAAGGTATGTGCGATCAAATGGACAAAAAGGTACATGGACTATCTGGGCTTATGGAAGGTAATACTCCTACCTAATGGGCCCTTAAAGGAAAGGAGGAGTACTTATCAGTGGACCACAAGAATCCTGATATGAGTGAAAGGACTCTAGAGCTCCTTATATGCATGATCGTATGTGTGTGATTGTATGTGTGTGATCGTATATGTTTGGGATTATGATCATTGTTGTGGTGTTATTATGAACATTGTTTCAGTATGCGCATATGGTTTGTGATATGTTATGGAGTTCCTTACTGAGTTTATGACTAGAAGACAGCTGCATGCATTCATGTGGACCATTTAAATCTGTTTTGAACATTGATTTTAGATTGTTTGTTTTTTGGATTTCGGACAACGTGTATTTCAGATTTCCATCATTTTACAATAAAAGGTTTTATCACGTTTTTTTCGGGTCGTGATAAATACTCTCTAACATGCCCCCTCAAACGAAGCCTATCAGGCTGAAGTTTGCACGGGCCTAACACTAGCTCTCGTGCTTTCAAACAAAAGTGGTGTAAGCATATGGGCTCATGGACTCGTTAGAGCAATTGACTCTGATACCATGTAAGGTTGAATATTTTTCTTGATTTCATATGTACATCCGTAGTATTTATATACACAATTACAATATAATTACAACTGGCTCATTGTAACCTTGGCTTAATTCTAGGCTGAAGATCATTGATTGTTATAGCAGCAGATATGGTATGATCTTGATAGATTATTGGTGGACATTATACCAAATCTGTGACAAGGTGATTGCCTTGAATCACAGGCATAGTATCCTCCTCATTAATGATAGCTTAGCTTCACGTACTTGAGCTTCACGCTCCTAATGAAGTTTGGTAGTCGTCAGCTAGGTTGGATCCAGATCTGAGATGGAGTATAAGTGTAACGCCCTGTGATTTAACAGACTGGCTCTACTGTACCAATACGGGACTTCCCAACGTGCTTTGTCTTCACTCGCATGCACCCTGGAAAACTTCCCAAGAGGTCACCCATTCTGATCCTACTCTCAGCCAAACGCATTTAACCTTGAAGTTCTTTTTAGGATGTGTGCCCGAAAAGAAGGTGCACCTTGTTGACATAGATAGTAACAATCAAATCACTTAAGTCTTTCACATAGTACATATACGGGATATCACAATAAGAGAGGATGAGGGTTTATTTAAGAGAGGAGAAAGGGAGGTGGCGAGAGGAGAGGTGAGATTTATGAGAAAATAAGGGAGGAGGGTATATAGTTTGGACGAAAAAGGAAGAGAGAGCAGGGGAGGAGGGAGGAAAGATAAGGGAAGAAGAAAAGAGGAGAGATGTGTATTTTTGAATGATTATAAAAATAAGTTATTGATTTTATAATTTGTGTCATTTCATATGTCAATATGATAAAATTATGTCGTGACATATTTTTAGGTTCATAATAATTTTTGGCTTAGAAAGTCATCTAAGCTTCTATAAAAAATTTAATTTTAGGAATAAATAAATTATTTTAAGATCACAATACTCCGTCACAAAAAATTTATAATCTCAAGATCATCTATAGATTTTTTCCTATTTATATTATGCTATCTAGTTTTTCATCTTTTTAATATTATTTTATCATTAAAATGACATTTATATCCTTGTTTGGTCTAATCAATCATCCGATAATCTTCTCTTATATTTTTTTTTGATAAATAAAACTTCTAGTCATCTCCTCAACCAAATACTTAGATACAATTTTGAGAAATTTCAAACTTATGGGATGAGTTCCTTGAATCACTGGAAGATGCTTTCAAGTAATGCATGCAACTTCGAGGTAGCACCATCTCCTCCCTTGATCATCGATGAACAATGACAAATTTGAAGTGACATTACATCTCGGGTGGGTGAATCTCCACAAACTTATTAGGTACCGCCTCTTATGGGCTCAAGATAACCTCTGTCTCTGTCTTCTCCTTCACTATTGTTAGCTGATTCTTTAGCTCTAGTTCCGATGTCCACCTATCCAAACTTTCATTGCATTCTCCAAAATAGCACCAGTACAACCGCTATAAAACTGTTAGTTAATGACGAGTTCATCGACTTGAACTGCCGAATCTGAGATTTTTATTGCCTGAGATGTTATGTGGCATTCTTTCTGCGAGGATAGATGAGATTGAGATGAATCTTATATATAAATAACACGCGAGAGAAGAAAAAGAAGGGCGAGAGAGGAAATCAATTTATTTTTAATTTTCTTAAGGGTATAAAACCTATTTCGCATAGAAAGTTGATCATTATTAAAATGTCATCGAGGATTCGACAGTATAATAAAATTAAGGATAAATTTTCCTCAGGTCCCTAGCTTATGCCCTTTATTGTAGTAGGGTCCCCCTTAAACAAAAAATAAAATAAAAAATGACCATCTTCATTCTTTAAACATCAAGAACATTCAACCCAGAAAATTCATAAAAATAAAGAACATTCGAGAATCTGGATACAAACCATAATCCATAACACGAAGCAATGATGGGAGGTCTTGGTCTTTGATTCGATGCCATCTTCTTTTTCCTTGTCTTCGATGCTAGAGCTTCTGGAGCAGATGACCAAGAAAGAGAGAGAGAGAGCACCATCATCCTTCTAGTTCGCTTCTAGAGCTTCCAGAGTAGATGACCTCCCAGTTCGCTTCCAGGTCCCTCCCGGCCTGAAACTCTTGGAACTTACTGCTGGGGCCCACCCCATGGCCTCGTTCCTCACCCATCATCCTAGATTACTCGGTAGTTCCTCCCCACAGATTGATTTCTTCAAGACAAAGGGGCTTCCATTTCTTCCCCAATTTCTCGTTGTCCGATACTAAGGTTTCTCTATTGGAGGAATTCAATTGAAGGGTAAGAGATGAAAAAGCTTGCGGGTTTCGACCTAACGTTGATTTTAACAGATCCTAGTAATAGAGGCGAGAATCCTTGCTAGAGGAAGGAAGTGATTCAATTTGGGATTTCTCTCTTCCGACCGAGAGAGGGAGATAGAGAGGGAATTCAAAATTTGGTGGAATGTATTGAAAATCTGTCATTGTACATGACAAAAAATAAAAAAATGAATGCTGACATCAGCGTGGGACTTGAAACTAATATTTGGTTGTAGAGTAGGGACCTTAGACCAAATCGTGATAAACGAGGAACCCTACTACAATAAAGGGTATAAGTCAGGAACCTAACATGGGAAACAAAATAATTATTTTAAAAAAATGAGGGACAATGGAAAAGGTAAAAATTTACATTTTAGTCATTCAATTTGTCTAAATGTTCACGTACTATATAGTTAGTGGAATAACTGGTCCTCTCTAAACCAGAAGAACTAAGCATGTCTCCTTGCGTCGTCACCAGAGCACCACCAGCAGCAACCTTAAACCCTCCAAAAGCCCCGACAAACAAAACCCTCTCGGTTCCCACCAACCTCTCCTCTTTCTTCAATGCCAAGAATCCCAACAAACACCCATCACTCTCCATGTCTGCTCTACCCAAGCAATTTCCACCGCTTCACGCCATCGTCAACAGTACCCACAAAGTGGAGTTGGAGGAGGAACTCGTCCTCGCCATTAAAAGCTCCTTGCCAAATTGCCTCTCCGAGACCAGTCTCCACCTCACTGTTCCCGGGCTAGCTTCCAAAACCCGGGGGAAGGTAATTGGATGCGAAAGACTGGAGCTTGTTAGGTTTATTTGGTTAAAGGAAGCTACTTTGATACCCTTTTCGAGGTTTTGCAGGTTCGAGATGTTTATGATGGTGGGGATTACCTTGTGCTGGTTACGACCGACAGGCAGAGCGCGTTCGATAGAGTTCTGGCTTCTATTCCGTTCAAAGGACAGGTTTTTTCGGTTGATGTTGTTCTGTTTGCCCTTTTAGAATGCGTTCGTTTGAAACCAACACCAGAAAGTTGTTGAATTAGGGTGTTAATTCCTGTAAAGACATGGTTGTGAGAAGGGTGAGTGTGTGACTAGTATACTTTTGTCAGGTTTTGAATGAGACGAGCTTGTGGTGGTTCGACCGGACCAAGCACATAACTGAGAATGCAGTTGTTTCTTCTCCTGATAAGAATGTCACAATCGCTAAGAAATGTTCCGTCTTCCCTGTTGAATTTGTCGGTAAGTGTTCTGGATTCACAAGTCTTTCTTTGGGCATGCTTGAATTGTTCAAACCTAGCATTTTCCTGGTGTATTCTTTGGGCACCGAGGCATGTATAGACATAGTGGAAACCTTTGTGACATAAAGAAGGCATTCACCATTCTTTTAAGAGGGTACTTTGTCGCTGCTGATTTTTTGCAAGATTTGACTTGGCTCATATGTTTGTTACTTGTAGTCAGGGGATATGTGACTGGGAGTACAGATACATCACTGTGGACTGTCTACAAAAATGGCTCAAGAAATTACTGTGGCAATTTTCTCCCTGATGGTGCATTACCTGGTCATCTTTTTGGTTTCTGTTGACTAGAAATACTTTGGCATCAGAGGCTTAATTCTGCCATTTTATAGGCCTGGTGAAAAACCAGAAACTGGATGCAAATATACTGACTCCAACATCGAAGGCTGCCGATCATGATGTTCCTGTAACCCCAGACGAGGTTAGATAGATTTTATATTTGCAACTTCTATGTGATACTTAAGGAGGTATCAGGTTATCATGTCATCACATGTCATCAGCAATTTTAGTATTTTGCAGATAATTGAAAGAGGGCTGATGACTCGAGCAGAATTTGATGAAGTTAGTAAAAAAGCAATGAGGTTGTTTGAATTTGGTCAGGTAATCTTTCAGTTTGTTTGTGCTTTCAAGGTTCAATCTCTCCTGTTCCATAAGGTCCCTTATTATTTATTGATTGCAGAAAATGGCGTTAGATCATGGCTTGATCTTAGTAGACACAAAATACGAATTTGGAAAGGGGTCTGATGGTTCAATTCTACTGATCGATGAGGTTTGGAGTACTTCAGCCCCTTGAACCCGCACATTCTTAGTTTTTCTTGCATGTTGATGTGATATGCTGTTTGTTCCAATGCCAGGTTCATACCCCTGACTCTAGTAGGTATTGGATTGCAAATTCTTACGAAGAACGGTTTAAAAATGGCCTTGAACCAGAAAATGTTGATAAGGTGCGCCATTTGGTCAGACTTATTTCCACATCCTTTTGCTCCTTTTCTCTCTCTAATCTGACAGAAAAACAAAATTGAATCTTCAGGAGTTCCTGAGATTGTGGTTCAAGGATCATTGTGATCCATATAAAGATGAGGCAAGCCCTTGAAGACTTGCAAGTATCCTAGTTTGTCTTTGTATTCCTTTGATTATACCCTCTTACTTGCCGGTATTCGCTTATAGGTGCTCCCTGAGGCTCCCGAAGAACTCGTGTGTGAGCTATCCAGGAGGTAAGTGTAAATCCTGGTCAATCATAGTCATTCATGCTTCTGAAATAGAATAGTGTAGTCAGATTGGTTCTATGCGATTGACTTATCACCTTATTTCAAAGATTTAGATGCCTCGTTCCGGACTGCTTTATTTGATCATTGCATACTGGACCGAACTCGTGGGTATACAAGTTTCGGTATCCTGAACGGTGTAACCTCTGTTTACTGCAGATACATATTCTTGCACGAGACGATTACAAACGCCAAGTTCGAGATTCCGGCTACAGAGGAGGTATTCTGTTCAATATTATGCAGCATGAGTCAATTCCCTAGTACCTGTCTCACTCGATTCGGGTATTATTGTTGTAATGCAGGAAGCTATACATGACCGAATATCACGGAATGTCCAGGGAGCATTATCTTCTCTCAGGTGATACCGAAAGCAGCCGGGGTTTATGATCTTTCCTGCCTTCGTTGATCTGCAGCAGCAGAAGATGATGCAAATTCTGCAGCTCTCACCAGATATAAAGCCAAGTAGAAAGGAATGTTCTTATCATTCGACTTGTAGCGAACATGATACCGGAAAAAGAAAATTAATCCATAGAATTATAATTGGGAATTTTTCTAGTAGTCTTATAGTTAAAACCTTTTCATGTTGGATGTTGTAGGTGCGTTAGTCGCATTATGCTTTATGTTTTTGTTGATGCTCCCGGAACACCCAATTAATTCAAGTTTTACAAGTTGGCCAAATTCTAGTTATTGAAACTAGAATAACAGTTTTATTAGTAGTTTTTATGGGACCTACTTTTTATTAGTACTTGTTGGTAGTTGGATTATGTTATATAGAATAATTTGAGAAAAAATATTTGGTATGATACGTGATTCATGTTCTTATTTAAAACTCTTAACTATGGGAATAGAGTTATCACGTTCTATTAGGCAAATCAAACAATAATTGTTTATTTGCCGTTCAAATAAATATTTACAGAAATTGGGTTGCTTTTTTATTTATTATTTTTTTGAAATATATTTATTAGAAAATTTTTGTTATCTCTTAATTGATGTTACCTTGCTGAAATTTAATATGGTTGCACCAATGGGCCGAAATGTCTTGCATGCAATCTTCGCCAAAGTAAAATTCTGAAACGGATGGACTAAATCGGCAACAAGTGGAAACTTCTGTATCTTTTAAGATAAAACCCAAGTCGAATGCCTGCTGGATCCCCAAAACGGCGTCATCGCATAGTCCATTGCAACGACAGATCTCCCCAGTAATAATAAAACTCACTTCACTGGATCGAGATCGAAGCTTATTTGGTTAGGGTTTTTGTTCTCCGGGATCGATCCAAGAGATTAGATTAGGGTTTTAAGAAGAAGAAGAAGAAGAATGGGAGTAGTTGGGGCGAGGAGTTCGATGGGTTACTCGCTGCTACTGTTCGTAGTGATCCTGTCCGTACAGGAGGTTTACCGCTCCAAGCTGGCCTCCACCGAGCTCTTCACCATTCTCGGCGGCTTCTCCAGCTCCCTCTTGTTCCTCGTCCTCCTCACGGTCCGCACCCTCTCTCTGTCCTCTCTCTCGCTCGCTTTCTCTTCGCCTTGGATCCGAAATAATCTTCGAGCTTTTTGTATATATATCTTTAATTTTGTGCTTTTCTGTGTGAAAGAGATCCTATAATGATTTGTGAATTCTGTTTTGAGTTCGGGTTTTTTTACGGTTTTTGCAGTTCATAGGGAATTTCCAGGAAATTTCTGGGATGAAGAGTGGCTGGGGTGCTGGTATGTGTCTCGCTTCTTATTAAGATTAGGAGGATCGGTTCGGTTTAAGTCTCATGTTTTCGGTCCATGAATTTGTTGATCGAGGCGGAAAGGAATTATATACACGCTAACCAACTTTTCGGTCGTGGTGCATTTCGTTTGATGTGATCATAATTCATTTCCATGATTCAGCATGTTTTTGGATTCGAAGAGCAGAAAATTGTGTTCCTTACATTTTTTTTTCTATCTGTTGCAGTTGTAATTGCAGAGATTGTTGCTTTGGTGGCGGCCAGCACAGTTCACCGGGTTTGCATCACTACATGGTAATTCTATGATACACATACTAATGAACAATTCACAACAGATTAGTGATTTCGGAATCAGAATTATGAGCTTTTTAAGATCGTTGAATATTAGTGTTCTTACTGAGCAACAATTTGAACCCACATTTCATGTACAATAGCAATAGGTTGGCCAATGAGATCCATTTGATTAGGACTATCACAATTTAATCATGACTAAATGTTGAAAGTTCATATACACGATGATCTAATCTTTAATGGGCATGGAACATTAGTGGGGAGCTGTTATAATAATATAAGGTGCATGCTATGGGTTTACCAAGTCTGCGTGCTAAATGCTCTTTTAAACTTCTTGCAGCTTCTTGTTCTCCATGGGATTATTGTACGAGGTGAACAAGCTTTCTGGAGCGGTATTTTCTGAAGCAGAGCCCAAGACAAGAAGACACTGATAGATACATGAATCTGAAGCCTAAAACGAGAACTTACCCATGTGGTAAGATGGCTCGATAATTAGCCTCCCTAGAGATCACAGTCTAATGAAGAGATGTTATTAAAATATGCCGGATTTGCTTTCTTTACTGCAAGTCTGTACTGTTCTTACAGTGAAATTCAGTTTATGGACATTGCTAGCATATCCCAGTTTTCTTTTCCTTTTTTTTTTCCAACTGGGTATTGTGAATCATCTCCATCAACCTGACTTCGTATGCACTCCTTCAGTTCCTCGAGTCTGAATTGAAGTTATCTTTACAAGATAGACGTGGTTCTGTTGTAAGTCCTATATCTTTGGAACCGAGGCGATCATAGTACAGATGTGTGGAGTAGGAGTACAAGAGATACATGACTTGCTAAAGCCTTTTCGCTACTACCTTAAACCATTCAACGCCAGTCTACTCATAAGTCTAACGCATACCTTCAATGACAGGCGACTGGAAGCGTCGAGCTTCTCCTGGCTGCTAGGTGACATTTAACCTCGAATGTGAAAAAAATAATTCAAATCCACTTAAATAGGTAGAATAATATCAATCCCAAACATATAAAACAAGTACAACAACATATAAGGGGAACGCAAATTAAATAAAGAAATGTTTTAAAGGAGTCAAATTTAGATTAGTTTGTTCGTTGGACTCAATACTAGGTGATATAAGGCGACATAAGGTTATGAACAATGAAGTAACGGGAGGTATTCGATGTTAATCAGATCTGAAATTTGGGTCATAAAAATACAACAGTGTTAAATGTTTTTTAGTAGAATTATTTTATATTTCAAAAATGTTAACTATTTAAATTTGGATTAATCGGTATGTGATTCAGTTAGCAAATTGTAAAACTAAACAAAATTCAATATTGATTATGTAACCGAAGAAGAATTTTTGTGTTGCTTCAATGTGGAGCACAAGAAGAAACCCAATTAGGCATCTTTTCAGCCACTGAGAAGGCTGAAGCTCGTGTAGAGAAAGAAGAGGATTTGTGAGGTTGGTTCTCGTGGTCCGGATCGCCTGGATGCTGCTTATTCTTCTCATGTGTTACTGTTCCACCTCGAGACTTGCCATATCAACTCTGTTTTTTTCCAAGTAATTTTTTAGATCCGAAGTTTCGTTTTTTATTTGAGGGTGTGCTGCAGTGTCTATAAAGGGCTAGTTACGATTTGAATTCTAATGCTGTCTATAGAACTTTGGGATTAGAGTAAATCTAGGATTATGGTATAAGATCCGACAATCCCCAATTATATTATTCAGATATTGTTATGAGGGACTTGATCGATAGGGAAAATGATGACAAACTTCACGGCGTGCTCAATTTGGCCTCAATTGGGGAAAATGGGCCAAATCAAGAGAGGTGAAATCAAGGGTTAGGGTTTTATGTGAAGAAATTAGGGATTCAACCCTTGATTTAGGAGTAACCGTTAGCAGTGAAGCTGAGGTGGATAAGTTCGATGAGGTGGCAGACGCAAAGAGGACCAAGTCGAAAGCAGGAAATCTAGTCAGCTGACGACTGTTGAAGAAACTTGTGAATTTTTAGAAATGCACGCAAGAAGTGGATGAAAAAACATTGTTTCGCAGAGGAGGCCATGCGCAACTTTTGAGGTGAAAGCAGATGCGCAAAAGGATAATGGGAAGGCACCACCTAATAAGTCATTCTTAGCGTAGTAGTAATTTGTCAAGTAGTAATTAGTAATTAGCCATTTTGTCCAATAAGAATGTTGCAGAGACAATTATTGTTGCAGCTTTTTGGTTTATTCGCTCAGGTCTTTTGGCTTCTTGTTTGCCAGATGTGTGGTTTATAGAAGAGAATATTTTCAGGGTTTTATAAGTAGTATATTTTCCTGTAATTGAGCATCTTCGGCTCAATAGTATATAAGTATTGAATGAAAAATCTTGGACAAATGTGGAGCCTTCAAAAAGTTTGTCCGAAAGTTTTGGAAAATTTCTCTTCTTACTTTATCTTTTCTTCCTTAAACTAAAAGTATCATTAGCTTACAAGTTGATTAAGTGAATGATTTCTAGAGTTGTTTAGCTCTTGAAATTCATATTTTTTTTTTCAAAAAAATTAGTTTTAACATCTGGTATCAGAATCTCTCCTTTCTTGGCATATGCTTAAATGAGGAATGACGAAGTCACTACTAATATTACTACATTTTGGGAAGACATAGGTACAACTAACACCACAAAAAACCAGAGGTTTGAGGATCTCCAAACTTAACTTATGGTTTTGCACATTAAGAACCAGACTATGATAAGAGAAACGAAGGGTTGTAGTCCTGAAGCTATTGGAAAAGAAGGATCTGGGGTTTATTTCCTAAGACTAAGGACACTACAACAAGGGGGCTATATGAGCTACTAGATCTGGAAGGGTTGAGGTAAAGAGAGAACCTCCCGGTCCTAGTTAATATTGTAAGTTTTCTAGATGGAGTTTCTTTCTTTTGCTGGTGAAGATGTAAAAAGTTAGATTATTAAAGTTGAACATTACTTTAGAATAAAGTGATAGATGAGGTCAATAAGATGGGGTTGGTAGTGATGTACCTCCAAAAAGCTGCTCTGTAGTGATATGATAGTCTGGATAATGTGAGGGGGAGATCTTAAAGAGGTTAGTTGGGAGGAACTAAAGCTAGAGGCCACTAGGAGGTTTGGTGAATCTAAGTATGATAATCTTCTAGATGATTTGTTGAAGTTAAAGTAGGTCAGGAATGTGTTGTAGTATCAACCTGAGTTTAAGATTCTATTGGAAAGAGTCAAAATGTCTCAAGCCTAACTCATACCTTTTATTCCTGAATGATTTGAGGCATAAGATCTTTGCATCAATAAGAATATTTATCTCCACTATACCAGCACATACTTATGCTCTAGCTAAGATATAAGAGGTAGCTATAATGGTTAATGAAGGAAAGACTATGGAGTAATTTGAGGCCTTCCATCATGATTAGGCATACTAATCCTATGACCACCATGGATGGTGCTGATTATATTGGCCCACCGGGTTGGCCAATATAAGATCTCTTGGCAACTCTAGATGAGAAATTAGAGGTGTCAAACCATACCTCAATATGAATCCAGAAGGAGGGAAGCATCAAGGAAGGTTCAAGTCTAGGGTTGAGATAAAAGAAAGGAGAGTCAACAAACTTTATTTTTTTATGTCTTAAGAAGTATGTACAAAAGCACAAGAGTGCTAGTAAAGAAAAAAGAAGAAGAATTAGATAGAAGATAGAAAGAGGAATTGTAGGAAAAGTCTAAAAAGGAAGAGAATAATTAATCTCTTCACATGCTGTGACAGGACATGCTTTTCTAAATTAAAATGAAGGTGATAGGTCATGTGAGAAGTTATGAACAGTTTATTTTGATTGATTATAGGAGCATACACAATTTCATTGATGAATAGGTAGCACAAAAGATGAGGTGTTAGTTAGAAGAATACAAGTCAATGAATGTGAGAGTTGCAAATGGAGAGGAGATAGAATATTTCCAAATTAATAGAAATTTTACTTAGAATGTGAAAGGGAGAAAGTTCATCTCTAATGTGCTATTTTTGAGTTTCGAAAGTTTTGATATAGTGTTGAGAGTGTAGTGGTTGGAGACATTAGAAGACACAAGGTAAAATTTCAAGGAGTTCATAATAGACTTTGAGATTCAAAGAATTAGGTTGGTGCTAATAAGATCTTATAAGACTAGAATTAGAAAAGCATCAATAAAGAACACGGCTAAGACGATGATGCTAAAAGAGAAAGACTCAGTCTTTGACTTTTGTAGCTTGGCGCTGGTCAGAACTATGTGAGATGCTAGAGAAGAATATGAAGAAAGAGATTCGAGTTATCCTATAGGAGTACAAAAAATCTTAAAAGAGTTTGGAATAGTATTTCAAGAGTCTAATGGGTTATCTCCTAGGAGAGACATGTGTATCTTATTCTCTTGAAGTCCAAAAGTCAACTAATGAATGTTAGACCATATAAGTAGTCAAAATAACATCATAGAGAAGTTAGTGAGAGAATTGCGTATCTTATGTCATTTATAATGACTTAAGTTATTTTTTTTCACCTATGGTAATGGTTAAAAAAAATAGATTATGGAAGTTCTGTGTGAACTACAGAACTCTAAACAATATCACCAACATCATTAATGTCGATCACCATATCTATTATAAATGTTAGAAAAACATCAACACCAGGAATAATATCGCACAAAGAACACAGATATCTTAAGATATAATGTGGTTCAGCTTAATGCCTACGATCATGGTGATAGAGGAGAACTTTTATTGATGGATATAAATCACAAAGGTTTATATAACCTAGGTAATACGTCTTTATATCATAGACAATACTTCGGGTTCAAGTAAACTTATCTAGGTCAAATTAGAAGTTTAAAAAGAATTTTAAGCTAATTAGAAAAAGTTATTGCAGTAGCACCCAATGGCTATTGGGACTAGAAAACTAATTCTCTCTATTTTCCCCTAGTAATCGCTGGTGGACAATAAGCGCTGCCCCCACCTCTTGCCATAACTCAACAATCTTCACCTTAGCAAAAAATTATCCCATACAAGAAACCATAAAGCTCTACCTGAACTTCAACAAACTCCAACTTGATGAACACTTCGCCCCATAAAGAACTATAACAATTAGCAAAATAGACTCGACTCTACTAACTCCTCTACAAACTATAGATAATCACCATCATCAAATAAGACTATCTCAACTTTCTCATATACCTTTATTCAATCACTTGAAGCAAATCCCCAAACTCGAGCTTTTGAGCTTGCTTGTCATATTTCCTCCAATCTTCATTGAAATCAAATAGCAAGTCCACCTACAAAAGCAACCTTGGAACCAATAGATGTACTCTATACTATTTGGTCAAGCCTATGCTCTACAACCTCGAACCACTTTTCTGCTAGACCATCTTGCCTCAAATTTATGCTATTTATCATAGTATATAACGGATAACCTTTTGTTTTACCTAGTATAATTCTCACTGATGCTTCAAACTCCAAAGTTCAACCTTAAATGAAATACCTGATCTGCACGTGATGTCACTAATAGCTTTGCATGCCTAATTCCAAACTTCTATATAATATGCACATCCCTTCAGACAACTATAGTAGGGCCCAACTAACAAAACTTTTACAAGACAACTATGACTTCCCATCTACCATACCTACACAAATTAGCTATAACTTGCTATCTATGTCTTTACGAATCTGAACTCTACTCAAACCATCTATGTTGAGCCTTTGCTCCTTCATGCAAACCAACCTCATATGACTTAAACTCTTCACCCCTCTATCAAAACATAAAGATGTGACTCCACCTACAATAATGCTCTTCACTAACATTTAGGTATTACCAACATCTCTTTTACCCTTCATCACTACCACATTATTCTTCTTCACCTCGATTAGACTATATATAACCTTATAGCCATACCCGCTACAATTCAAAATTCCTAACGAGATCAAATTCCTATCTAACTTTGAAATATGTCTAACCCCACATAACTTTACTATGACACCATCCCACATCTTAATTTGAATATCTCTTATACTGACAATTTTACAAGCAAAACTATGACTCATAGTCAACCTACCTGAATTAACAAACTTGTAGGTGTCGAACTATCCTCTCTTGGGCATCATATCAAAGGAACAAGTGCCATCCAATATCCAAGAATCCAAATGCTTTGGATCTGAGAATATGGAAAGACAGTCACCATCTAAACCATCCGAATATGAGGCCATATTCATGGATGTCAATCCTCTCTCATAATCCTGAGGTCTTCTTTGACAATCCTTCTTCATGTGTCCTTTTTCTCCACACTCAAAATAATTTCCCTTGAACCTCCTTGACCTCGACCTGGATCCTCTTCCATCTTTTGCTCCTTAATCACTATGGCTACCCCTCACAACCAACGCTTCTATTTGTTCACTTTCGATTTTTATCCTTTGATGAAACCTTAAAAGAACACTTGTGATATCCTCCGAATCTAATGACTCTTTTTCCAATGTTAGATTTGTAACCAAATTCTCACCCAATAATAAATTCAGGAGTAATAATGTCTTGTCTTCTTGCTTGAACTTCACATCAACCTTTCTCAAGTTGTGTACAAGCTTACTGAAACCATTGATATGTTGGCTCAAATCTGAGCCCTCCTTCATCTTAAGCCCGTATAACCATTGCTTAAGATAAAACTTGTTCGACAAAGGCTTAGACATATACCTTGTCTACAATTTCTTTCATACGTCAGCTGTTGACTCCACATCCATCACATGATACATTAAGTCATTTGCCAAGGACAAGCAAATTGTCGCCACCGCCTTGGCCTCCATCATCTTCCACTCTTAGTCCTTCATCTTCTCAGACTTTTTCTCTGAGAGCGTGACGACATCCCTTATTGCACGAGGAGATCCTTGGCACGCCTTTGTCATAATCTGAAATTCGATAAACCATCAAACTTCACAAAAACAAAATCTGTACCTTGATCCACCATCCTCTAACCAAAAGTTCTGATACCAGTTGTTAGAAAAATACAAACACTGGAAATAAGATCGTGCAAAGAACACAGACATACGATATAATGTGGTTTGACCTAATGCATATGTCCACGGTGAGAAAGGATAATGTTTATTGATGGATACGAGTCACAAAACCTTATACAACCCTATGTAACATGTTTTTATATAGTAGACAATACTTGAGATCCAAGTAAACCTATTTAGGTCAAATTAGGAGTTCAAAACGAGTCGCGAGCTCATTAGGAAAATCTGTTACAGTAGTCCCCAGCTGTCACTGAGTAACCATCAATCATTGAGGCTGGAAAAGTGATTCTCTCTAATTTTTTTTCAGCGGTCGCTCAGCAGAGGCGCTACCCCCCTCTTGCCATAATTCAACAATAAATAGTGTCGTGAAGTAGGTCATTCAGAACCTAGCACAAAAATAAGGTTTCTCGACTCGATTATACCACAATCTGGGGCTACAGTGTCAATTCACCAAATCCTTAGCTTAGTTCCTTTGAGACCAACTAGGAAGAAGATTATACCACAATCTGCGGCTACAGTGTCAATACCACAAGAACACTAGAAAGAGAGGAAGATCCGATTACTGAACAAGTAAAAGAGTTCTCCATCATTTACAGTTTTGATATAGAGCAAATTGTCCTCAAGTCCATGGCCTTTGCTAAAATCACTATTTTCATCCCTACTGTTTCAAAAAAGAGGATTTCGTCTCCCATCTTTGCTTAATTAACACCCTTAGGTCCCTGATGCCAGAATCAGAAAATTTCTCCGGCACCAAGGGATGTAAAATGTCTCTTTTGCCCTTATTCAAAAAAGAAATAGAGTCATCTTCCTCCTCCTCTCCTCCTCTTCCACCCACCTCCTTCCTCCCTCCTCCTCCTCCCTCATCCTCTAATCCCCCTCCCCTCCTCCGCTCTCCTCCTTCTCCCTCTTCCTCCTTTCCTCCTCCTCATCTGCCCTCCTCCTTCCACCTCTCTTCTCCTCCTCCTATCTTCCTTCTCCTTCCTCCTCCTCCACATATCCTCCCACCTCTCTCTTCCTCCTTCATCCTCCTTCTCCTATCATCCTTCTCCCTCTTCCTCCCCTCTCACAGCAGTGTTTTTTTTAACTTTTGAACGCAAGGGTAAAACAGACATTTTAGGTCCCTGGGTGTCGGAAAAATTTTCCGACTCCGACACCAGGGACCTAAGGGTGTTAATTAAGCAAAGATGGAGGACGAAATCATCTTTTTCGAAACAGTAGGGACGAAAATAGTGATTTTAGCAAAGGATAGAGACCTGAGGGCAATTTGCTCTTTGATTTATTATGCATAACTTTCAGTCCTCGTGAGAAGAGCCTAATGATTAGGCTTTCAGTTCTCGTGTGAACCAATTTTCAATTTTTTTTTTGTTTCATGGACATTTGTAACATCTAGCATCTGCGAGATTTAATTTTTTCATCAATCAATACACATGGGAGTCAAGAGAATTGAAGGTCGGATCGTTAGGTCATTGTCATCAAGGCAGAAAATTGTGCAAAATAAATTAACACCGCATATAATGGTGAAATTGTTTCACTTTTTCAGTAATCCGGCTTTTCTTTTATTTAAACTATTTTCTCAAGCGATCTAAAACACACTTTTTGACAACTATGAAAAAAGTTAAATTTATGTTTATAATGAACTCTAGAAAGAATTTAAATAAAAGAAAAGTTGACTATTAAAAAAATTGAACGAGTTAACTATCATATGCTGTGAATTCGTTCACTTTTTCTAGTAATCCGACTCTCTATTTATTTAAATTACTTTCTTTTTCATTATAAAGTCAATCTTTTCACAACTGGAATGAAGGATAAACTATGTTCATAATAAATAGGAACTAGAGAAAGAATTTGAATAATCGAGGATTGATTGCTTAAAAAAAAGAAAAGTACAAAATAAGTCATGTGATTTCGCGCTTTTTGACATATGATTCTGTACTTCAAAAACGACTAAAAAAGTCCTGACGTTAGCTTCAGAGTATCACTTTTAGTCCTCCGAACCTAAATTCGTCCCGAACCTATGAAAAATTACTTTTTCATCCCATTTTTTTTTATATTTTAGTCCCAAATCCCAAATTCTTTTTCAATTATATTTATTCAAAGTAGTATTAAGTTTGGGGTCCACTACTTCCGAGTTTCACCAAACGCTCATGATCAAAGTCGTAGATCTAGGTCTCATGGATCCTCTCGTTTCGGAATCGCTTGATTCAGAATACGTATGCGAAAGTTATGATTTTTCTACCAAAACGCGATGAACTAAGCCTATCAATCATAACTCTCCCGAAACTCACCCAAAAACGTTCTCCCTTGTGCCGAGGCAACCCACGCGTTCCATGTTTCCCACGCGCTCTCCATCGCCCTATCCCATGATTCCAAATCGTGTTTGTTCGTGACACGATTGTGTACGACTTTGTTGTTATGTGTTTTATGGTTTGTGGTTTGAGTTAGCGTTTCTGGGTTTTTGGGTGAGTTTCGGGAGAGTTGTGATTGATAGGCTTAGTTCGTCGCATTTTAGTAGAAAAATCATAACTTTCGCATATACACTCCAAATCGAGCGATTCCAAAACGAGAGGATCCGTGAGACCTAGATCTACGACTTTGATGTTGAGCATTTGGTGAAATACGGAAGTAGTGGACCCTAAACTTAATACTACTTTGATATAATAAATATAATTGAAAAAGAATTTGGGATTTGGGACTAAAATGTAAAACAAAATGGGATGAAAAAGTAATTTTCCATAAGTTCGGGATGAATTTAGGTTCGGAGGACTAAAAGTGATACTCCGAAGCTAACTTCAGGACTTTTTTAGTCGTTTTTGAAGTATAAGATCATATGTCAAAAAGCGCGAAACCAAGGACTTATTTTGTACTTTTCCCTAAAAAAAAATTTACCATTACATGCATTGTTGATTTATTTTGCATAATTTTTATCCTTGGTGACTACGACTTAGTGATCTGGCCTTTAATTCACGTGGGTCCCAATTTTGATTTATTTTGGGCTTCACTCGAGTATGTGTAGTATTTGAGAGATTTAATAATGTCATCAAGTGAATACACAGAATTCAAGGTTCGATCCTTAGACCACCGACAACGTAAGAGGTGTGCAATGCACATATTAATAAAGAGCTAGGAGATGTGTGGGGGTCAGAACATGCACCACACCCCGTATGTCGACGAAGTTTTCAACGTCTAGCGTGTTACTAAGCGCCCCCGACTCTATAATAAGCAGGGACTGATCTAGCTATTTTTATTTTTTATTTTTTTAAAAAAAATCAAGAAAAAATTTTGCAAATAAATTAATTTTTTTTTATTTTGCACCATTCTATTTAAACAATTTTTTTATGTTCCTACAAATTTTATAAATTATTTTGTAACCTATAATTCAATTGATATATTTAGAATTTTTAATTTATGTGGCAAAAAAATGTTTCAAAATTTTATAAATATAGGTCAATCTTATTTTATTTTTTCTCACCACTTCACAATTTTTTTTCATCTTTTTGTACCAAGTTCTCAAATCTTCTCGTCATTTACATATAAATTTTATTGTATTTTTGTAAATATGAATAAAAATGATCATACTTTCAAAAGTTTTGGATCTAGTTCAGATTTTAGTTCAGTTGATTCATCCACCAAATTTATGCACCAATGGCAAGCACAAAGTCATGGTGATTGTGAGTTCTTGCAGGCATAATTGAGAAAATGCACACCAATAATACTTTGTACTTTGATGAAGAGTATTTGAGAAAGTCCAATGAACAAGATCTAGCAAGACTACTCTATATTAGGAAAGAACATAATTCCCAGATATAGAAGACTACTCTATAGACATTATTGATTGTATGCACTAAATATAGAAGAATTATCCAACCAAATAGGTTAGACAATTCGCTGAAGGAAGTGGGAAGACAATAATCATATTGGAAGTGGTTAGTTCATATGACCTATAGATATGGCTTATCTTTTTTTGGTACACAAAGTACGTGTAATGATATCAATGTACTACAAAAGTTTCTTATTTTTATTGATTGATTAGAAAGTTGAGCACCAAAATGAGCTTAAATATCAACGACACACATAAAGAGATGACATATTATCTTACTGATAGAATATATCCATAATGGGCTACATTTATTAAGTCAATTATATCTCCATCAACCCTTAAGCACATGATATTTGTTAAATATCAAGAGGATATAAAAATGATGTGGAGAGAGCACTTGGAGTTCTTCAAACTCATTTTGCATTCATTTAAAATCCATGTTTTATGTGAAAAAATAGATTCATTAGAAAAATTATGATAGTATATATCATTTTACATAATATAATAATAGAGGATGAATAAAATGGATATCTCCATGCATATCCAGAAGAATTTTTTAATGACAGACCTAGCACCAGCATTGCAAACTATGAATTTTTTTTATAAGTGACACACGTTTGGATTATAAGTGACACTAGTTTAGGATATTAATGATACTAATTTTGGTTATAAGTGACAATAGTTTGGATTGTAAGTGATACTAGTTTGGTTTGTTAATGATACTAGTTTTCGTTGTTAGTGACACTAGTTTGGATTGTGCATAACACTGGTTTGTGTTATAGGTGACTAAGTTGAGCATCCAGAACAATCATACATGTTTAAATCCTACCAAAAAGTTGCCCCTCTCCAAGCCTAAATTGCTGAAACAAACTAACTTGTTGGTATTCGAGTCGGGATTACAAAATGCCAAAGGTAGGTAGTAAGCTGGTTTTTTAAGCATGGTTTAAAGAATCACTTGCTTTGAAAGAGGAAAAAAGAAATGGCTAATGAGGAAGGGATGGCCATGCTCATATATTTTTAAAAGCAAAAAGATATGGATCTAGCTTTTTCTATGAAGTACAAGTAGACATTGAAGAGAAGATTTCCAACATCTTTTCAGCTGATGGTAGAATGAGAGCGGACTATCATGTATATAGTGATTCTATATCATTCGACATTATGTACAAAATCAACACAAACTTATGATCATTAGGTACGCATAACCTGTTAATTGTAATTTGCATAACCCTTGATGCTCCTGAACGAACCAAAAATGGTAACTATGTACCATGTACTTGCCTGTTGTGGCATATTTTGGTTATGTTTTACCATGAGATGGTTCTATTGTACTATTCTGTACCACATCCTTCTCTTAATGAACCATTAGCGGATTATCCTATACCATTTGCCTCCTTCTTAGTACCATGTTTTGATTTATATTGTACCCATAACAACTAGTAAAATTTGTAATGACTATAGGCATCTTTGTTGGTTACAATAATCATCGAGAGATATGTATTTTTAGGGAAGCACTCTTATTCAATGAGATAGAGGATTCATTTGCATGGTTGTTTGGTACATTTATGCAATGTATGGGAAAGAAACTACATAACTGTTATTACTGAACTTTTTAATGACAAAAGTAGTGTCACTAAACACGGTGAACATTGTCACTTGGAATTGTAGATGTTCTCAATTCTCACTCAAAAACTAGCATTACTTGTAATCTAAATTAATATCATTTAAAACTAAAACCAAGATCATTAATAACCCAAACTAGTGTCATTTACAACCAAATCAATATCACTTGCAACCCAAATCAGTATTACATGCAACAAAAATAAGTGTCATGTATAACCAAAATTAGTGTCTCTTATAACCTAAACTAGTGTTACTTACAAGCTGAACTAGTTTCACGTATAACCAAAATTAGTGCCACTAATAATCCAAACTAGTATCACTTACAATCCAAACCAGTATTACTTACAACCCAAACCAATTGTGACCAACTTTGAATTGACCAATAACATACACGTTCATGTTTTTTATGTATCTAAAACTAATGCTAATTTTGCAATTAACTCGAACCTCTTGATGAATCCATTTTGACTTCTCATTTTTTGTATTAACCTGACTTTGCAGTGTAATCTGATTCTTCAGATTCAGTTGGCTACCAACACTAAATCCTTGCCTAAGGCAGTCGTACCATAAGTAAATGGGATTATCTGAGCTTCGAAGCTGATTATATATTTTTCGAACATCGAATCCCCTACTATGTCTATAATCCTTATAGAATTCCTTTACCTTTTTTAGCTATTTGGAACTCGAGTTTGCAATAAAAATCCTCTGTTTCAACTTCCCATAGCTCACTTGTAACAAAATGTCATGACAAATATATTATCATCCTATCCGAAAACTTTGACGGGTGCATTCTCATGGGAATACATAACTAAATTATGAGTTCCTTCTATTTGGTTTATGGTTCGACATAGTACATGATGGGTATAGATAACTATATCATATGCACTATTAAGGTAGATATGGGTACGGAGAAATGCATGACGGGTTCATAAATGTTAAATTTTGGTAGAAGGAAATTCATAAACGTTAAACCAATCAGTAGAAGGAAATTCATAAACGTTAAACCAATATATGGCACTACAAAAAAAATTATTGGTGCAAAAGAAAATGCATTGGGTGCAAGAATATTTACTATACAAATGAGTTATTAAACAATAATAGCAAGGACAAAATTGATATTTATACGATTTCTTTTACCGGGCGCCAAAACTTGTTCCTCGCCAATAGGAAGCTACCCATTTATTCGAGTTCCACGTTGGTCTTCAGACATAAAAGAAATATTAGAGTTTAAATCATCCATACCTAATAGTATACAATATAGGCAATCGTCATAAATGCATTAAATATGTTATAATATTAGTTAAATAGGGGAAAATATCTTACTTTTTAGCACATAAATGATCCTTTACTCTTTACTATTAATGATAATGAGAGTAAATTAACTTCCAAAAAGTTGGTCATCCATTTTTAAGGGTTGGTGAAGAAGGAGAAAGAAGGAGAAATGGGTTGATGTGATGGTGTCCTGAGAAGGAGAAAGTGGTACACACTGTTGGGTTTTGGAGCAAAAAAAGGAAAAAGTGGTACAAAGACAAACCTGCCCTTTGAACTTGCATTGGAAATGTCAGTCGTCAGATCGGCCTGATGATGTGGCATGATCTGACGACCCAAGGCTACATACACACATACACATAAAACCCACGTGTGCATAACAACTTTTTCGCTTTTGAGACCTCGTACCCCAACTCAACAACCTTTTCAATCCGAAAAGGTTAGAGTGCACACAACTTTGCTGTGTGTATATGTACACGCGATCTAGGTTGTCAGATCGCGTGCACAAAACTGATCTGACTATCCGGATTAGCCCTCCAGATCAACGGTCTCGATTGCTCCCCTAGATCTACGGTCCAGATCAGTTGTGCGCGTAATTCGACAGCCTGAATTGGGTGCACAACGTCCGTTTTTAATCTCAACATTGGTAGGTCCGAAGGAGTGAATCATCTTATGGTCAAGAATGAGTGAAGCGATACAATAAATATGAAGATGGTACCATTCTGATTTTAACCATGTAAAATTATGAAAATATATGCTTATCGCTAAACAATATATGAGATAATTATGAAAATAGAACCAAGTAAAAAGACAACAGATTATACACAAATTGGGACCATTTTTATATAAAAATAAAGGGAAAATTATGCTCAGGCCCCTCGGGTTTGAAGAAATTCGTGTTTTAGCTCCCGTATTATTTTTTTATTAGCATTCGACCCTTCCGGTTTACAAAAAGTGTATATTTTGCCCCCTATCGCCGGAATCGGACGATTTCTCCGGCAAAAGTGGACATGAGATTACAAAAATACCCTTTCTTTTTAAAAAACCATTTAAACTTTTTTTACCAAAAAAATACCTTCTTCTTCCCTGCCAATTCCAATTTCCAATTTTCAATTCCAATTCCATTTAAACTCAAATTTCCTCAAACACAAC
Organism: Hypericum perforatum; assembly: GCA_012979155.1. Taxonomy (NCBI): domain Eukaryota; kingdom Viridiplantae; phylum Streptophyta; class Magnoliopsida; order Malpighiales; family Hypericaceae; genus Hypericum; species Hypericum perforatum. The sequence goes on from SOPF01027823.1 coordinate 471,277, forward strand.
CGAACCACGAACACCCAAATCAAACGCGCACAAAGCCACAGACCAAGGAAGAACCCTAAATTCCAATTTCCAATTTTCAATTCCAATTCCCAGTAGCCCCACGGCTTGCTATCACGCATGTGATTTGATTCGCGGGTTACTTGTCAAGGAGCCAGAGAACCGATTGGGATCAGGTAAAGGAGCTGCAGATATCAAACAACATTCTTTCTTCGAAGGCCCAAATTGGGCTCTGATACGATGCGTTGTTCCATTCGAGCTTCCTCAGCTCGATTCGAGACAGTCATACACCATTTCTTGAGAGAGAGGGTTGATGCCGGTGAGCTTTTATTGGGTGACAACAATTCTCTAGAGCTGGTTGATTTGGCTGTGGATGAGGTCCTAGCGCGAGTCCAGTAACCTCCCGAACGATGCTGTCGTTTTCCCAATCTCTACCTCTTCCAATTCGTCCATTGTTCAAACTGCAGATTCGAATCTTCAAGCCGAGGATGCATCACACGGTCATCGAGGTTCAGACCGATTTAGGGTTAGGGTTTTATTTCGCAGTTTTGTGAATTGGGAATTGGGTGGAGAAGAGGAGGAATGGAACAATGGGTTAGTTGATACGGGGGAGGTTCAAAGGGTTACACGGGTTAATTGCGATTCCCTTCCTCCTTTAGCTCCTGGGAGAGGTATATGAAGATCACTGTGTCCTCGTCGAACACCGCCATGGTGGACTTCGACCGGTACATTGTCGTAGGCCGGGAAGTAGCCGGATGGGATAATTTGTGTTTGTTCTTAATAAACATTAGGGGTTGAAGGATGAGATTTTAATTAGGAGATTATGTATGGAAATTGGAGGCAAATCCTTGGTTGGCTTACGAGAGATGGATGGGTGGGAAGAAATTCTGTGAAGAAGATGATTGTTTAAAATAAAAGAATTTTCAATTTTTTTAAAAGCAAGGGTATTTTGGTAATGTCAGGTCCAAGTTCGTCGGAGAAATCACCGGATTCCGGCGAGAGGGGCTAAAATATACACTTTTCACAAACATGAAGGGTTGAACGATAATAAAAAAAAAATACGGGGGCTAGAACACGAATTTCCTCAAACACGAGGGGCCTGAGCATAATTTTCCAAAAAATAAATGTACATGCCGATTCCGATTATATATCAACAGATAATCTGATTGTTAAGGCAATTACTACTAAAGGGCAAGACAGAATGAAAGTCATTTATCTGGTAACGAAAGAGTCATGTTATGGCACCGTACTATTGAATATTATTACCAAATTAAAAGCCGCATGCACCAAATAAAGTGGCGTCTTTGAAATTATCCTCTCTTTTGTTTCTTGGTGCAATTTGATTTTATCCTCTGGAATTTTGTGGTTGGATATCCTTTGTGGAATTTTAATACCTTATCTAAAGGAAAATATCTCTTTCTCAAAACTATTCCAAGTCTTAAGTCTTTTTAAGTTATGAATATGGGGCCCCATTTAGAGGCAAATCTTCCGGTCACCGTCTTCCATTTACCCCTCAACAAATCAATTTTAAAACAAAAGTCTTCTCTCCTTCCTCGACCACAACGGCCACCGCACCAATAATAATAATAAATGGAGGGAAAAAAAGACAGACAGAACAGAAAGGTTCCTAGCATTGAAGATGAGAAATTTGGTCAAATCAAACAGCAACAAAATTGAATGCGGCAGAACACTACGAGTAATAATATTATTCAGAGTCGAGTTTAGTGTAGTCTTTATATTTATCTTTATCTGAACCCTGAACACCCTGAACCATATCATTGACCACATACATAAAATAAATAGGATACAAGAAGAATGGAACTCGCCGTAGGAAAGTGGGCGCGTCAGTGGCTTGGAAAGCTGCCCGATTGCAGCCGACGCCGTTGCTCCTAACAATACCTTTGAATTTGAAATTCATGCTAAACCCAACTCCCAACACAATCCTAAGGCTATTAGCTGTAGCATTCTAGATCAATTCATCTCCAGCAATTTTTAAAATAAATAAATAGTTTTTTACTTATCCACATTAACTTAACCTACTTTACTCAATTTTTTACTTATGTAAGCCTTACCATAATCTATCCTAAATCAATAAATAGTTAATATTTCTCTTATCCATATTATCAACCCAGTTTATTTTAATTCCTCTCTCGTCCACATATTTTCTAATAGGGCAAATTACCTCTAGTCCCTAATTTTAATCAAAATTTTCTATCGGTCATTCCTTTCTCATAAATGATTTAGCAATCCCTGTTTTTTGGAAAAATATTGGTCTTGACTCCGTGATTGACTTCAACTCCCATTTTTTTATTTTTTTGTCATGTGAAATGACTCTTTTATCCTTCCACAAAAAAACAAAATGAAATCTAATTTTCACGAACTCATCCTCCTCTTGGTAGTCAATTCGTCGGTAACATACGAGGAACTTATCGTACCTGCTCCACCCCGATTCTACTGATCTGAACAACCCCTACCACCCCTTCTTCTACTCCTTTGTTATCCCTGTAGTCGGTCGCCTGACGAGGACCTATCATTCGATCTAGGCCACCTTTGTCATGGATTTCTTCCACGACTGGGTCGAGAGCTCGTTCTCCACTTATCGTTACAGCCACGAAGAAGACAAATTAGGGTTCATGATTCGAGAGGACGACTCTGACTGGTTTGATTTGGGGCTAGGGTTCTAGGATTTTGTCAATAAATTGTATAACAGTGAGGAGGACGAGGATGAAGAGGATAGGTTCTTTGTCTAGCGAAGGGTTTCTGCAGTAGATGAAGACAAGGACGATAATGAGGAGGAGGCTAGATGTAGTGTGCATATCATCAATGAGATGTCAGACTCCGAGATAAAGGATGATGATGTGGCGATGGTTAATTTGGAAGAGGAAAAATGGAATAATTACCTCAATGATGTTGTAGTCGACCTATCCTTTTTGCTTGGCTGGCGTTAGATGGTGAATTGTGTTGGTCGGAGAAGAGCCTAGAACTGAGGAGTCACCGATGGTGATTAGGTTTAATTATTTTTTTTTATTTTTTTGTGTAAGGGTATTTTTATCATTTTACATGACAAAAAAATAAAAAAGACTAATAAAGTCAGCTAGGAACTCCATACCAATAATGGTTAAAAGAACAGGGATTGCTAAATTATTTGTGAGCAAAGAGAGACCCGATAGGAGAATTCGATTAAGTCGAGGGACCAGGGGATAATTTATCCTTTCTAATATTATTTCGTAAACTTGTAAAATTTTAATAAAAATAAATAAACATAAACTTCGTATTTTGTATTAAAAATTTAATTTCAAACTTAAAAAATAAAAATTTTCAAATAAGAACATTAATTAGAAATAAATCGAATTACAGATAGAATGCAAAATGATAAATTACAAATGCATATAATGCAAATTACAAATGCATATAATGAAAATTACAAATTAATTATGATCTCAAATTTTTTGCCAAATATACTCCATCAGATCACTTATGAGAGCATTGTTATAAGCTTGTCTATTATGGAGTTCTTCCATTACACTCATATAACTTGATAAGTTGCTAATTTGTTCAGTAGAGAACTCGATAGGTTGTCCATCATCTTCTTTATGTCATCTCGGTGTATTTTTAAGAAATTCAGTCAGATCATAATATTAAAGATATGAATATCAATCATCCTCTATAATCATACTGTGCAATATGATACAAGCCATCATAATTATTCCCATTTTATCCTTATCCCAAAGAAGACATGGACGTCTGATGAATGCAAAACGAGCCTATGGTACTCTAAATGCTTGCTCCGCATCCTTTCTACAAGCCTCTTGAGCTTGAGCAAACAACTTATATTTTTGAGTTGACTGAGATGTAATTGACTTGACAAAGACAACCCATATAGGATAAATCCTACCTGTGAGATAATATACAGTTTTTCTCTGACGACCATTGACGATATAAGTCACTTTTGGGCTTTGGCCTTCCAATACATCATTAGAAATAGGAGATCGCTGAAGTACATTAATGTCATTGCATATACCTAGTGTTCCAAAGAAATCATGCTAAATAAATAAGTCATATAATGCAACATCTTTTGAAATGATTGTTACCTTCCCATTCCTTCCTACATATTATCCAGCCCATACATTAGGACAAATTTTCCATTTCCAGTGTATGTAGTCAATACTTCATATTATACCTGGGAATCCATGTTGTTCTCCGACATAGAATAGTCTTGACAAGTCTTGATCGTTGTGCTTTCTTAGGTACTTGACACCAAAGAAAGAAACTACATTGTCAACAAACTTCATATGAGAGTAGGTCCATATGTTGACATGTCAACAACGTAGTCAGATATCAATCGCTCCTCTCCAACTTAGTGTTCCTTATTAATGATTCTTTATTGACATAGAGTATTATCTTCTTTCGTATTCTATACAACCCTATTGATGTACATCTCCTCGAGTATACAATCCATTTGCCTATTCCGTTCATGGATTCCACCTTCCCATTCATTATAATTTCTAGTGAATGAATTATTATAACTTGAATTGGAACATGAATTAGAACTGCGAGACATAATTCTAGATATTGACAGAGTATTGGGTGGATGTATATGTGAGCGAAAAAAGCATAGAAAGAGTGAAGATGTTTGGGAAGACAGAGTGTTAGTCATCAAGAATGATGTATTGGTTTAAATAGTGTTGGGTGGATGACAAAGTTAGGTAGAGAGAAAAGTTAGGTGGAGGGAAAATAATCTTGAATAAAAGCTGCCCAAGACTGATTTAACCCACGGCTTAGGGCCTATATATAGCCAAGCCAAAATACCTAAATAATATTCTAACTAAACAGGTAAGATTCCACTCCCAAACAGTTGCAATTATGCTAGTTTAGCGCCCATTGGGTCTTCAAGTGCCTTCAGCTTCTATACCCACCCAGTGGACGTTGGGGATCCTAGTGTTCGCTGTGTCTATCGCAATATTCCTCCGTTCTATGTTAAATCTTTTTGCAATCTTGTCGATTTTTGTTCAGCTCACCCTTCCACCTTTGAACACCTACAAACACATGGAACCAACATATATCTACTTTTTGATGCAATATGATAAAACAGACTAAACACTCATAAGACACGATATAAACATACACAAAACACGATCAAACACATATCCGAATAATGCTAATTAGACACGTGTTTACATATACATCACTTACATCTTGTGACTTACCATCATGTACAAATACACGTACTCTAAATGTTCATTACGAACTACATGAAGTTTAATGTCTTAACACCTCCCGTTACCATTGAATCTTGAATCTCTGATATCGGTAATAGGCATTCAATGTATCTTCACTTGTTTAAGTTGCTTTTCCTGCTATACTGATTTTCCCCGCGTAGTGAAGAGAGTTTGTAGTTTCAATATACGAAGAAGCCTGTGATAACAATAAACTTGTTCTTTATTTTATTTTTGTTTCATTATTAATGATACAAAGCGAGATCCGACATTTGCAGGTGGTTCAACTAAGCATTTAATATTAAAAATCCACGACACCGTATCATGTGCCCAAACTCTTTGGCCTCTAAACGAAGCACTTATTACATATTATTATTATCAGAGTTTGGACCAACTAAGCACCATGTGGTTCAAGGGCAGAATGTAACTTTGTAGTTGGTACCTCCGGGACAAGTGAAAGTGCTACTTGGGTCATCCTTTGGATAGCTGTAAGCATCTGGACACCTAGTCTTGAAGAATTTGGACAACTCAGTGGGCCCACAGCTTCCTTGAGTGCAACAATAGTTATTGGTCTTATAGACCGTGCATGGGTTGTTGCAGCCCCCACCTGGGGCCCTCAACTGGGAGGGACACTGGTCCAGGATACTAGTACCGGCGCACCTGATCCCTCTGCAGCGACCAGTTGTTGGGCTGAAGTCCATCGGGATGTTAAACCCATCAACGAGAGAGATGTCGATGAAGTCCAAGTTTTGATATTGGTTCAGTGAGTACTCCGCGAGGGTGTTTGGGGGCGATCCGTAGCCGTTACATGCTTGAACCGCATTGCAGTCTCCGGTGGCACATTTGCCATGCCCACTAGGATCGAAGTTGCAATTAGTCCGGCCCCAGACGCGACCACCTCGCGTACCGGCCGGCACGTTGAAGGACCATGACCTGCCCGGGTCCAGGCGGACGCCACCACCAGGTGAAGCCGCCGCCCAAACTGTATAAGTGCATTGGTTTACAACAATGAAGTTAGCTGCATCGGTGAATGATGAGAACAGGACAGAGATGAGAATTATGGACAGTGTATGCATGAAGCCCATTTCAGAGTACACAAATGGTTGTGTTGGTTAGTGTGGATGATGGTGGGTAGAGGGGAATAGGTTTGAGCTATTTATAGAGGGTTGGACGTGATCGGCATGTCATCAGGAAGCGAGCAACGTGAGGATATTCCTCTAGGGCTTTGAAACGAAATTCCACAGAGAATATCCTACCGATCAATTGAAAGGCCCCACTTCGGTGAATGTGGCTTTTAACTTTTCAGTGGGTTTTATTGTTAAATATATTAAGTATAAAAAATGTTAAATAATTCTAAATATTTTTTAATACCTGTGACTGCCCTTGACACAAAATAAATTTCAAGTTTAGTAATAAAATTCATCAGTACTGTGCATTAACTCGAAATTTTTTATGTTGGTTCCTACATAACAAGTTATTCAATGACCTGGTATGTTCTCACCAATTAATTAGTGACATCTGGACAAGTGAGGCCACCTCGTTAATCTAATTTGTTAGAAAAATGTAGATTAAATAATTGTGTAGATTAAATTTCTTACAAAAATCTTTTCATTAGAACATCGTATCATTTTTTATCTACGAAATACAAAATCTTCCTTCTATATAATATACGGTATCATATTACAGTATTATCAGTAATTGACTTTTTTACGAGTTCTCTACTTCCTCTAAATAGGTAACTAACGTAAATTATCGTAGAGTCTAGCTCTGTTATTTAATCTCAATTTTTGTGACAATTCTTTTTTAATAATATAAAAAATCATATACCCTCTTTCTACTAGATTAATGAGGTGGCCTTGCTTATTCACATGTTACTAATTAATTGATAAGGACATATTAAATCATCAAATAATTTGGCAGGCCGAGATTAACATAGGGTTTCTCATTGACTGAGAGTCACGCGCTTGCACTTACGCCAACAAAATGGCTATCCGCGGAACTTATTTTATCAACATTTCACTAATCTGTGGTCATCGGCCTACGTCATCGGATCAACGTCATTTGATTCTCGAACACTATTAACTCTGAAAATCAAACTTAGGGTAACATGCCCTAGCACACCATGAAGCCTATCTAGGTCATCTAGGAATTCCAAAACAAGTGTCCGAACAAAACAGGAAATTGAGTTCCCACCTAATTAGAACTTCTATACAATAGGAAATAACGAAATACGATCCCACCTAGGAAGAACTCCTATGAAATAGGAAATACCTAAATAGGAATTCAAGACATATCGCAACAATCTCCATCTTAGATCAAATTCCAAAACTACTTAACTATATCGGCTCCACCTTGAACCGTATATACACTATTGTCAATAAGAGCATCTCTACTTCTCTCCACCTTTGTTCAATCACTTGGAGACATCTTCTAAACTCGAGCATTTCCCGAGCTTGCTTGGTATATTTCCTCCAACCTCCATCAAACCCCAACATGCAAGTTCACCAGCTGAAAGTAACCTTGCTCTTTTTGCCTCAAACCAATGCTACTAGTCATAGCATATAATGTGCAGCATTTTGTTCTACCTAGTAGAATTTTTGACAAGTCACAAACTCCAATGCTCGACCGTGAGTGAGATGCCTGATTTGTCTGTGGTGTTATCAATGGCTTCGCATTCCTAATGCCAAACCTACCCAATATATTTGCTTTGTGCCCACCTTTAAACAAGTATAGCGGGGCATTGCTAATCTTGTCTTTACGATCCAGAATTTAATAGGATGGTTAGGACTTGATAAGACAAAAAGACAATCACAATCTGACATGTTCTAGTATGAGGCCATATTCATGGATGTCTATCTTTTTCCCTAGTGGTCTCGAGTTCTTACAGGATAATCCTTCTTCATGTGCCTCTTTTTTCTACACTTACAGGAATTTTCAATAAACATCCTTGACCCTGACTTGGATCCTTTTTCATCTTTTCCTTCTCTATGACCATTGGTACCCCTCATAACTAGCCCTTCTATTTGTTCATCACAAATTTTTCTCCTTTAATGAAACCCTAGTAGAGAACTTGCTATATCCTCCAATACTAGATGTTTCTTTCCCCATGTTAGAGTTGTAACCAAACTCTCATAGAAACTTGGTAAAGAAATTAGTACAACAATTCTTTGTCTTCATCTTTAAATTTCACATTGACCCTTAATATCAAATCACTCACCAGTTGATAAAAATCATTAATGTGTTAGCTCAAGTTCAACCCCTCCATCATCTTAAGTCCGTAAAATCTTTGTTTAAGATAAAGCTTGATTGACATTGACTTTGACATATACCTGTACTCCAATTTTTTCCAAACTACAACTGGTGACTCTTCATTCATAATATGATACATCATGTTATCTGCCAAGCACAAGTAAATTATCATAATTGTTTTGGCTTCCATCTAGTGCCACTCTTGCTCCTCAATTTTCTGAGGATTCTTTCCTGAGAGCGCGTTGACCATCTCTTATTGCACCAAAAAAATCTTTGACATGCCTTTGTCATAATACAAAATTTGACGATCTTCAAACTTCACCAATACAAACTTCGAGCCGTGATCCACCATCTTTAACCTTAGCTCTTGATACCAGTTATCAGGAAAACCACCACAAGAAAATAATTACGTGCACAAGAGTATGACATAAGATATTACAAAGTTCGGCAAATTGCCTATGTCCACAGAAAAAAGGAGAACTTTTATTAATAAGATACGAGCCACAAAGCCATACAACCTAATATAACATGCTTTTGTATATATAGACAAAGCATGTCATACCACGAAACCTGTTTAGGTCATCTAGGAGTTTCAAAATAAGTGTTCGAGCAAAATAGGAAATTGAGTTTCCACCGAATTAGAACACTTATACAATAAGAAACAACTAAATAGGATCTCAGCTAGGACGAATTCCTATCCAATATAAAACACGGTGGGTTAATTCCCACCTCTTGCGAAAATACATAAACTTTCCTTGGGAAAGAAATAAAGCACAAAATCGTTAAAAATCCTGAATTTTAGACTAATTTGTCTAAATGTAAACTGGTGATATCTTTAAATCTCGTAAAAAAGTTGCAGATTGGTTGTACATAAAAATCGATTCTCTTCCAAGATATTGTCTATTTGCCCATATCTTAAATCTCGATTGTACACGGATTTTTCTATAAGTGTATGGCTTTATTTCTAAAAAAAGAAAAGAAAAATAAGTCCGCATTTAGTTTTTGCCAATACCAATCACAATCCCCCATATCCATCCATTTTCTGTAGGAAAAGTTAACTTTAATATCTTGTGGTACCGCATAAATCGAGTTAGGTCCCCGTGATTTAAACGCATCAAACTTGTCCAACTTTTTTGAAAAAAACAATCACTTAGAGCCTTGGACTAATTTTTGTGCCTAGTTGGCTGAAACGACATTGTTTCCCGACGACATGGCAATGCCACATAAGCGACCAAAGCCTACATGTAAAGGTAACATGTAGGTGGGCAAACTTCAAAAGAGTCCCTTTATTTGATTATAATTATTTAAAAGTCCAAATTTTTTTATCCTTTCTTCACCCACCTTCCCCTCCTCCGTCTCACATAATGATGGAGAAAAGGCAACAATTGAAATTGATACTCTCTCCCTCTCGCATCCCCGATTCTCTCCTTGCTCCTACGATAATTAACCCGAACGTAAAGAGACGTATGGTAGCGAGGGATTATTTAAGGGTACATCAATTTTTTGAAAGACAAAATCAGAAAGGCACATCAATTCTGGGAGATAACGGTCAAAATTTGTTTGATCCTTGATGATTTCTAATGGGTTCTCCACCGAATAAGACAAGACGGAGTGGGCTAGCTTTCAAAACGCTTTTTGATAATGGGGCTGATAAAATTCATGTCATCCATGGATGGATAGGACTATAAATAGGGAAATTCCACATTCATAGTGACTTACAAGTTTTCCAGTGCCAGCTCATCTGACATGATCCGTTGCATAGAATATTATGGTTTGGGAAAAGTACAAAAAAGTACCTTGTGGTTTCACCGATTCTCACTTAGGTACCATGTACTTTTTGGATCGTAAAACCGGTTCAAGTTATGAAAATTTTCATCACTGGCCGGTCCCGATCTTTGGTCCACATATTTTTTACGAAATGAAGTCGTTTCGTTGCCGATGTGGCTGTCCATGTGGGTTGACGTGGTAATAGGTCAAATATTAATTTTAGTATCGAATGTTTTATTGATTTTTAAAAGCCTCTTCCTCTTTCTCTCTCCTCATCCTCTCTCTCTCTGTGTCTCCTCTCCTCTTCCTCTCTCAACAAGGAGGTCATCTCCTCCTCCAGCTATTGCAAGACCTCAATGATATCATAGCCGACTATCGCAAGAAGAAACCCGGCCCCACCAACAAACCATCTAAACACAATTATTTCAACTTCAACATCAAAACTGCCACTCCCCACAGAACAGAGCTATTTCGCAGGATCGATAATGGCAGCCACCACTAGTCACTCGTGGAGCTCCCTAACGACCACCCTATTCGAAAATGTCATCGAGATCATCTTCCAAACTAATGCGTAAGCCATTTGCCAGGACGGTTTCCAACTTCGAGGACTACCACCAACAGCTAGGGGTACACGTTGGTGTTTCTCGCCGAGGGGAAGGCATTGATTTATATGTTCTCTTGCAATGGGAACCATTCAACCTATTGGAGGGCGTAGTAGCCGAGGTTGTCATGCTCCTTCTCCCATAGTCTCCCCCGTCTTCAACGACCACCTCAATCTTGAAAGACATTGTTTTGAAGGAGCTTGATCATGTGTGAGGGAGAAATTGCTAAGGAACGGGGTTGGGAATTTTGTTAATTTACTCTTAATGATAATATAATTGGGTTTAAGGTTTTATCATGGAAGAAAGGGATTTAGGCTTTGGCCTTGCCGCCATGCATTGACTTTGAGGGCGGCTAAAGGAGGAGGAGAAATGGCCAGAGCCTATATAGGAAGAGGAGAGGAGAAAAGAGAGGAAGAGGAGAGGAGACAGCGAGAAAAAAAGGAGAGAGAGGAGGGGGGGGGGGGAAGATAAGGGGGAGATAAAGAGAGGGGTTTTATAAAAAAATTAAAATATTTGGTATTAAAATAAATGTTTGACATAATGCACGTGGCAGTCCACATAGACAACAAAATACAGTATTTTGAAAAAAGTGTAAATTGGGTCAATGGACCTCCAATTGATGGAAATTTTCATAACATGGACCTGTTCTACGGTCCAAAAAGCACATTGATGTGTGCATAAACATACACATAATTCGTTATGTTTAATGTAGTGTCTAGTCATGTTTTGGGTCAGTTAGGTTGTGTTTCATTGAATATTTAGGTTATTATGTGTGTTTAGTCGAGAAGCGGTTGTCTATTGAGTTTTGTGTATTTTGTAGGGAATGGCGAGTGGGATGATAATCGGTGAGAACGCGAGAAGAGTTAACGAAGAACAGTTTAGGCTTAATCCGTTGACGTTTGTTAGAAAATTTATAACTTTCTCATACGAACTCCGAATTGAGTGATTCCAAGACGAGAAAATCCATGACACCTTGATCTATAACTTTGGTTTTACCAGTGTGACTGATTGTAATCTAGCATTTGTTAGGTAAGGCTAGCGTTCGCTGGGCGACCCGAGTTTGAAGACTTTTGCCTATTTAGTTTAGTTAGGACTTTTATTTTAATTAGGAACTTTTGTCTCACCAATATAAGGTGTTAAGACCTAGGTTAAAGACATTCTTGGCTAGTTTTCATGCAAGAGTCAGCTTTTAGGTTTTATTACTTTCACTTTACTTCAAGGATTGTAATCAATGATTTGGATCTTTAATCAACGCAGTATTTTCATATTTCTTAATCAAGATTTGTCTTTTCATTCAATTGCTTGATTATTTATTACTTGATTGATTCATATCGTGTGCTTAGAATTAAGATTGACAACCTTAGTTCATAGGACGAGATTGCATCTGTTTATTTTGTTTCATTTTGTTTCATTTCATTTGCTTAGATATTATTGTTAGGGTTTAGGATTGACAACCCTAGATTCAAATGCAATCTTACTCGTAGGATTAGAACTATCAACTTAATCACTCAATTTCAATTGCTTAGATTAGGATTGAAAATTCATAATCTAGTACTTAGAGAATTGATTCATCTGTCCCTGTGGAGCCGATCTTAGTTATCACTATATTACTTGAGCGATCGTGTTCTCTTGCACATACTTTATACCAAATATTTATCGCATCAAGTTTTTAGCGCCGTTGCTGGGGACAAATTTAATCAATCTGTCTTTAATATTGGATATAGTTTTCTTGATTTTAAGACTAAGAATTAATTTTCTTTTTCTGTTCATCACTACACTTGATCTCTTTTGTTGAGTTTTGCAGTACAATGAAAATTATAGGAGATGACAGATCGACAGGTAAACAACTTACCAGTCAACAATAGAAGGAGGCAGATGCACCCTAGACTAGCTGATCTTAGACCCAGTATTGCATACCCACCTGTGGAGGCCAGCACTTTTGAGATCAAATCTAGCCTCATTAATATGGTTCGTTAAGACCAGTTTGGGGGCTCCCCTTCAGAAAATCCTGCGAAGCACATCCAAAACTTTGAAGATCATTGCTGAACAGTCAAGTACAATGGTGTCTCAGCAGATACCATTAAATTGCGATTGTTTAAGCAAAGCTTAAAAGATAATGCTAGAGAGTGGGTGGACGCATTTCCTGCAGGCACCTTTACAACATGGGACGAGCTTGTAGACAAATTTCTAGAGAAGTACTACCCGCCAGGTAAGACCACCCAACTACGCAACGAGATTTCCTATTTCAAGCAATAGGGTGACGAATCTTTACATGAGGCATGGTATCGCTACAAGAGGCCACTTCGTAACTTTCCATATCATTAGATCCCAGATTGGATGCTGATCCAAACATTCTACAATGGATGTGAGCCACAAGTTTGAATCAACCTAGATGCAGTAGCTGGAAGTGATTTGATGGCTAAGGACAAAGCTAAAAGTTTACGCATCATTGAAGCCATGGCCACCAACAATCATGAGTGGGGAGATCAGGTAGAAAGAAAGAAAGTGGATAGCGTACAGGAAAACAGTAAGATCACTGCGCTCAAAGTACAGGTGGCAACTTTTACATAGTTAATCCAAGCCACATATGCACCATGATCTGCCCCACCCGCTCAGGTTTGCAAAATCTGCACTAGTCCACATGGTACTAATAATTGTTTTCTTATTGCTGAATCTATTAATTATTTGGGTAATGCAAATAATGATCCATATTCTACTACATATAACCCTGGTTGGAGAAACCACCCAAATATTTCTTGGAGAAATAATGCAGGTCAACTGGTATCTCAGTCACAACAAGGACCACCTCTGCAAGATAGCCAGAGTGAAGATGAGTTGAGAAAGTAAGTGTTGAGCCACGAAGCCACAATCAGAAATTTGGAGATACAAATTGGCCAGTTAGCAGCACAATTGAATGCAAGATAGCCATGTACACTTCCAAGAAATACTGAAGCTCCTCCCACTAGACAGGAGCACTGCAAGGCCATCACTACTCGGAGTGGGCTAGATTTGGAAAAGAATGTAGCTACCCCAGCAGTGAAATCTTCAACAAAGAAGGCGAGCATGGAGGAAGATAAACTCACAGTGGATTCTACAAAACCAACACTAGAAAGAAAATACCCTCCACCACCCTTCCCACAAAGATTGCAGAAGCAAGCAACTCATCCTATCTATAAGAAGTTTCTGGAGTTGTTCAAAAACTTGCACATCAACATTCCACTCCTTAATGCTTTTGAACAAATGCCAACCTAAAAAAAGTGGATCAAGGAATTCCTTACAAAGAAGAAGAATATTGATGATTTCGAGGTTATCCCGCTGACTAGGGATAGTAGTGCAGTTCTGAGCCAAGATTTACCTCACAAAATGAACGATCTAGGTAGCTTCACCATTCCTTGCTCTATTGAAGATGAGATATTCAAGAAGACACTAATTGACCTTGGCTCTAGCATCAATTTAATGCCTTTCTCGATATTCAAGAAGCTTGGTTTAGGTGACATGAAGGAAACTTTAGTAATGCTTCAGCTTGCAGATCGATCAGTCGCTAAACTAAAAGGGATAGTTGAGAACGTACTTGTGAGGTTGATACCTTAATCTTTCTAGTGGACTTTATTGTCATGGAGATGCCAGAAGATCAAGACATCTCTCTCCTCCTTGGGCGTCCATTTTTAGTCACTGCAAAAACAAATATTGATGTCGAGAAAGGGGAGATGCAGTTCAAAGTCTGTGGGGAAGAAGTAGTCTTCAATGTATTCAAGGCAGCCAAGTACCCGACCATAAAAGATGATTGCTACCAGATCACCATTGTTGACAAGTTGATGGCTAAGCACAGTGTAGAAGCTCTTCTCGAGAGCCTATTAGAGGTCATGCAGGAGATTGCAATGAAAGTGGATGGGCCAAAAATTAGAGAACAAGTGGCATGGGTGCACACAGCTGAATTACCTAAACCAGATGATACATCATGGTCCACGTTAGAACCATGCACCATCCCACCACCAAAATTAGAATGCACACCACTACCTGGTCACTTGAGATATGCTTACTTGAGTAGGGATAATGAACTGCCTAATATTATGTCTATATTTCTTACTCACGAATAGGGGGAAAACTACCAAGAGTCTGAATGTGCAATAATGACACCAAGACAAAATCCAAGGTGATCAAAGAGTGCTTGTAGGTATACCTGGCTCACCACCTTGACCCACAAGGCTCATGGGCAGATCTTGATAATCCTGGACCTTGGTAATTAGTTGAGATCTCGTCAAGCTAATGATGTTAAATTAGAACTACAATTATCCTCTCTTTTTCCCTACACCTTTTAATTATATGTTTAGCATCACTCGTCTAAGTTTCCCTGAGTTTATGGGTTTCTAGGGGAATGTATATAGTGTCACCCTCAAAAAATATGTGTCATTTTATTATAAATTTTTGCAGGCTAAACAGGTTGACAGAAAGTATGATGGCCAGGTCGACGGAAAAAGATCGATAGCAGTGAGACCAGCGTTCACTGGCATTCACCAGTGTTCACTGGGGGCATCTCAAAGTCAAGACTAGCATTCACTGTCTTTCCCCTGTACATATTGGGGGTATCACAGACCCCAGACTAGCATTTGCTAGCCTATATCAGCATTCACTGGGGGTTAATTTTTGCCCTACATAGCTCGGCACCAATTTCCACCACCATCGCCTCCTCGACCTTGAACAGGTGACTCCGTTCCTTGCTCCATCATGATCTTTTCCTTATGTTCTCATTTTTCTGAGTGTCCTTGCATAATGTTCTTCCATAAATTGAGGACAATATGTTCATTAAGTGTGGGGGTGCACTTTGTCATGTGTGTGATGTTCTTTTTGGGTTGTTTTCGTCATTATGTGGTGTTTTGTTTGTTTTCTTATGTTGACATATGCATGTGATCGAGTTTGTTGTGCATATGGTTTGTGTTTTTGGTTGAAGTGTCGAGTCGTTTATAACTGATGAACTCCCCTCCGAACTTATGAACTTAGAACGGCAGCCGAATCTCATTGCTTAGTTAGAAATCAAACTTGAGCTGTCTAGAATAGGATTGTGTAAGGACTGCACCCTTGACTATTTAGGTTGATAGTCACACTAGGTAGACCATGCTTGAGGGCTTGATGAGCGACCTTGTAAGGAATTTATGTCGAAGGATGAGATGACCGTCTCTATCTTTTTATGAGGTGCTTGCATGCATTGGGTGGTGAGAGTAGCATACTAGCACTTGGCATGATTTCATAATGCGGGGTGAGTTAGATATCGAGGGCCATTTTGATATTGAGCCTAAAGCCTTAGAGCCAAAAACCTTATTTCATCCCTTGTATAACCCTGTTGAGCCTGAGCTTGTTTGTTGAATTACGATTTGCACACCATCATAAGCCAATATCCAACCTCCATCCAACCTTTAACCGTCCAGTCCGAGGGATTAGGACGACGTTTGTAGGATATGGATTGTAAGAGTGCATTTGGTAGCAAAGCTGGGGGGTATTGCATGTGCGTTGAAACAAAAAAAGGGTAGAAATAAGGTCAACATTCAAAATGGCCCCCGATATCTAACTTATCCCGATTTTTGAATGTTGACCTTATTTCTACCCTTTTTTTGTTTTAACGCACGTGCAATACCCCCCAGCTATGCTACCAAATGCACTCTTACAATCCATATCCCACAAACGTCATCCTAATCCCTCGGACTAAACAATTAAAGGTTGGTGGAGGTTGGATATTGGCTTATAGTGGTGTGCAAATCGTAACTCAATAAACAAGCTCAGGCTCAATAGGGTTATATAATGGATGAAATCAAGTTTTTAGCTCTAAGGCTCTAGGCTCAACATCAAAATGGCCGCCGATATCTAACTCACCCTGCACTACAAAATCATGCCAAGTGCTAGTATACTACTCTCATCACCCAACACATGCAAGCACCTCATAAAAAATAGAGACGGTCGTCTCATCCTTCGGCAAAAATTCCTCACAAGATCACTCATCAAGCTCTCAAGTATGGTCTACCTAGTGCAACTGTCAACCTAAATAGTCAAGGGTGTAGTCCTCACACAATCCCATTCCAGACAGCTCAAGTTTGATTTTTGACTAAGCAATGAGATTTGGCTGCCGTTCTAAGTTCATAGGTTCGGAGGGGAGTTCATCTATAGCAAAAGACACGAACACTTCAACCAAAAACACACACCACACGCACAACAGACTTGATCATATACGTATGTCAATATAAGAAAGCAAACAAAACACTAAAGAATGACAAAAACAAACCAAAAGAACATCACATACATGACAGAGTGCACCCCCACGCTTAGCGAACACATTGTCCTCAATGTGTAAGGGTACAGATATACAAACAAAAATGACAAAACAAGGAAAAAGAAAAAGGAGAAAGGATAGATGAAGCCTGGGGTCACTAGTGTGGTGGAGGAGGATATCTGAACTATTGGTGGAGCCAAGCCCAGTTGGCTACATCGGAGGCGTCGCAGGCTACAAGCCGGTCTCAAAGGTCTTCTTAGTCAGCATGATACTGCTCCCAGTGCTCAACATGATCATTGGCCAAGGTCTCGACCTGGACCCTCAAGTCATCGATGTATTCCGTCAAGGTGTCCACCTGGGTTTCCAAGTCACCTATGCGCTTGGACAGGTTGTTAATGTCTTCTTAGTGCTCTGGCATTAGGATGTGATCATCAGTGCAAAGTCGGTTCTGAATGGCCTTGCGGTCCTCCTACTTGTTGACTGCGTAGGAGGTGATACCATGCTTTTCGAACTTGGAGACCAAATGCCAAGCCATCAGTCTATCACGATCGATCACACCTCCTGAGACTTTTTTAACAGGAGCATCATGACCTGGAAGAAACTGAGCCACCAAAGCATAGACAAGAGTGCCAAGGCCAAGATTATGGGGTTTCTTTAATTAAAGCGTACGAGATAAGACATCATAAATTAATGCAAATATACTGAACGTCATCCTATTCTGAATGTAGTATAGCATGTACAATTGACTCCTTGTGACCCGACCATCCTGGTGTTGACTACTAAAGCCATGACTCATGAAGTGATCTAAAATGTTAAAGTGCAAGTCCTTGATAAGGATGGCTGGGGATTGTGCCTTAAAATGAGGGAAGCTAGATAGGCTTTGCTAGGCACTATGGACAACATCCTCGAAATTAAAGTCTAGTTGCTTACCTCCTTCCTTGAGGCCTAGTAATTGAGTAAGTAGTGCTCCGACTATGGTAATAGGTGTACCGTAAAGGCATGTTGTGAAGTGGGAGTAGTGAAGTTTGACAATGACCATGCAATAAAATTCTAACACGAGCTGGGGGTCAATGTCGATAACTAAACTAGCAATCAACATCTATCTAACAAACTCTAGTGCCTCGCGCAACTCATGCTCAATGCCAAACATCTGTATGTATTCCCAATCAATCATCCAATGACCAAAGATAGAGCAGGATTTAAACTTTACATACATATCGCTTTCCCATTCATGAAAGATTGGGAAGGGTGCGCCATACTTTTCCGATACATCACTGGGATGCTGAGGTTAAGAATTGGAACCTGAGGATGAGGTTGGAGTGGTGTGTTAGCATTTTGAGGCATTGGTGTTATGAGGGGCTAAAGCCTTAGGTGCCATGGTGAGTCAGTGGTAGTGGTCAATGACGGTCAATAGTGGCAGTGGTCAGTAGTTGGCTCGTCGGGTAGACCTCGGCAAGGCAGACAAAACCCAGTTGATGACTCATAAGATCTTGTGTGGTTGGCCTAGAATCTGCAAAAGAAGAAAAATTAGGGTGAAAGAGCCAGTGATGGTTCATGGTGGTCGGCTGAGACACGGTGGTAGTGGTGATTATGGGACAGAGCGGTGATGAATGGTGGCCGATGGTGGTTGATCGGAGCACAGTGGTTGGGTAAGGTGGTGGCATATTTGGGAGGAGGAGGAGGTTAGAGGAGGAGTATGTTTTTGTTTTTAGGGTAAAGTGGGAGAGGGGAAAAAGAGGGGTTATTAGGCCATTTAGGGCAAAAATTGACCCCAAGCGAACGCTGGTATATGCCAGTGAATATTGGCCTTGGGTCTGTGATCCCCCCAGCGTATGCTGGGGAAAGCCAATGATCGCTAGTCTGGACTCTGAGATACCCCAGTTAACACTGGGGGAGACCAGCAAACGCTAGCTCCAGTGCAACCAATCTTTTTTCCATCAATCTGGGCATTGTACTTTTGGTCAACCTGTTTAGCCTGCAAAACATAACGACACATATTTTTTTAGGGTGACACTATATACATTCTCCTAGAAACCCACTTAGGGAAACTCAGACGAGTGACACTATTTTGAACAAAATAAGAGAGAGAGGAGAGGTAGTTCTAAGTTATCATCGTTAGCTTGACGTTGGTAAAACCTTACTGAGGGTCTGGATCTACAAGGTCCGTATGGGACTCTTGTGCATCGAATTGATCACCCAAGTATATCTCCAAGCATTGTTCATTCACCTTGAATTCTTCATTCGTGTTCGAGTTACGAATCTGGACTGTGCCATAGGGTGAAATGGCAATAATTATGTATAGTCCAGTCTACCTGGATTTGAGTTTTCCTGAAAAAAGTTTAAGACGTGAGTTATACAGGAGTATCTATTGTCTAGCTTGAAACTCGCAGTGGATGATCTTTTTGTCATGCCACTTCTTGGTCTTCTCCTTATAAAGCCTTGCATTCTCGTATGCACCTAAGCAAAATTCTTCTAGCTTCTCGAGTTGCAGCATTCTTCTTTTGCCCACCTTGTCAAGGTTCATATTTAATTGGCATAGTGCCTAGTATGCCTTGTGCTCAAGCTCGATTGGCAAGTGACACAGTTTCCCATATACTAGCTGGTATGGTGACATCTTGATAGGGGTCTTATATGCTATCCTGTGTGCCCATAGTGCATCATCTAGTTTGCTGGACCAATCTTTCTGCGATAGATTAACAGTGACCTCCAAGACTCTCTTGATCTCCTAGTTCGAGACTTCGACCTGGCCACTGGTTTGGGGATAGTAGGCTATGGCAATCTTGTGAGTGACTTTGTACTTGGTCAATATATTTTCTAGCAAATTGTTGCAGAAGTGCTTACCTCTATCGTTGATAAGAATCCTTGGAGTTCCAAAACAACTAAAAATGTTTTTCTGCAAGAACTTAATGACTACCTTCGCATCATTTATTGGTAGAGCCACGGCTTCAACCCATTTAGAGACATAGTCCACTGCTAAGAGTATGTAGAGGTTGTGTTCGGAAGGTGGGAACGGTCCCATGAAGTCTATTCCCCAAATATCAAATATTTCTACTTCCATGATTCTGTGCTAGGGCATTTCATGATGATGGGATATGTTTCCTGTCCGTTGATAGTGGTCACATCTCTTTACGAATTCTGTGGCATCCTTGAACAGAGAGGGCCAGTAAAAGTCACTTTATAGCACCTTGGAAGTAGTGCACTAACCAGCAAAGTGGCCTCCACAAGGTGAGTTGTGGCAATGATGGAGGATGACCTCTTGCTCTTCCTGAGGTACACACCATCTCAACAATTGATCTTTCACTTGCTTGAATAGATAAGGTTCATCCCATACATAAAACCTGACATCATGCAAAAATCTTTTCTTCTGGTCAAAAGACATGTTAGGAGGCATGATGTTACTCACAAGGTAGTTAACGAAGTCAGCATACCATGGGATGGAAATCACATCTAATGCATATAGTTGTTAATTAGGGAAAAATTCATTAATGGGCGAGAAAGATGTTATCAATGGGTTTTTAAGGCACAAGAGATGATCAGCTATTGGGTTGTCTACTCCCTTGCGATCACGGATCTCAATGTCCAACTCTTGAAGGAGGAGAATCCATCTAATGAGTCTGGGTTTAGCATCCTTCTTGGTGAAGAGGTAGAAAATGGCTGTGTGATCCGAGTACACCGTAACCTTGCTCCCAAGTAGGTAAGCTCATAACTTGTTAAGAGTGAATATCACTACTAAGAATTCCTTTTCCATGGTTGCATAGTTGACTTGAGCATCGTCCAATGTGCGACTAGCATAGTAAATAACATGAAATCATGTGGTCTTCTTCTGACCAAGCACGTAGTCACTGGCATCGCACATGATTTCAAATGGCAGCTTCCAATTAGGTGATATAATGATCAGTGCAGAAACAAGTGCTTCCTTGAGAGTCTTGAATGCCAATTTGCACTCTTCATCAAACACAAATGGGGATCTTGGAGAAATCCTTGATAAATCTTCGATAGAATCCAGCATGACCTAGGAAACTCCAAACTCCCTTAACTGATAATGGATGAGGAAGCTTGTCAATGACTTCCAATTTGGCCTTGTCGACCTTCAGCCCGTCACTTCTTCGGTGACCATAAAGTGACATTTTTCCCAGTTTAGCACCAGGTTTGTTTCTTTGCAGTGTTCCAAAATCTTGCCTAAATGTACAAGGCACTCCTCATATGAGTCTCTGGAGACTGAGAAATCGTCCATAAAGATCTCGATTTGATGCTCAACCATATCAAAAAAGATGGCCATCATACACTACTAAAAAGTGGTAGGTGCATTACAGAGTCCGAAAGGTATTTTGCAAAAAGCAAAGGTACCGTATGGACAAGTGAAAGTAGTCTTCTCTTGATCTTCCAATACAATAGGGATTTGAAGATAACCGGAATAACCATCCAAGAAGCAGTGGTAGACATGACCTGCCAATCTATCCAACATCTAATCAATAAAGGGTAATGGAAAATGATCCTTCCTGGTGGCCTTGTTCAGTTTCCAAAAATCAGTACAGACTCGATGACCGAAAACTACCCGTATAGGGATCAGCTCATTATTTTCATTGGGTACAACAATAATCCCTATTTTCTTTGGTACATATTGGGTAGGACTTACCCACTTAGAGTCTGAGATTGGGTAGATAATGCCAGCATCTAACCACTTGATCACCTCCTTCCGTACTACCTATTTCAGCTTCGGGTTAAGCCTTTACTGGGCTTCCACTGTTGGTGTAAAGTCCTCCTCTAGAATAATCTTGTGCTAGCAGAGGGAGGGAATAATGCCCTTTACATCGTCAAGTGTCCACCCTATTGCTTCTTTATGCCTTCCGATTACTTCTAAGAGCTATTCTTCCTATTTTAGAGTCAAAGAGGTAGAGATAATGATAGGAAGCTTATCACCTTCATGCAGATAAGCATATTTGAGATTCCCTGGGAGTGGCTTGAGCTCTAACTACTGTGGTGTGACAATAGATGCTTAGAGCTTGGACCGTTGTGTGTTCTCCAGTTCAAGAGATTTTGCTACGCGTATCCATGACACCTGCTCAATCAGTTCAATATCAGCCTCTTCCCTTTAGATTCCTGCACTAATTCCAAGTTGTTTCTGACGAGAGTATTTAGACTACTCATGGTAACAATCTCTTCAATTACATCAATCCTATCGTAGTCGTCTTCAGTGGAGAGGCACTTGGCAGCTTCAAAGACATTGAATATCACTTCATCATTGCAGACCTTGAATCTTAGCTCCCCCTTTTCCACATCAATACTAGTCTTTCTTGTGGCCAGGAATGGGCGTCCCAGGAGTAATAGAACATCACGATCTTCTTCCATCGTTGTTCGCAGGAACATTGATTGCCTGATTCTGATCTGCCATCTCTTCCTCTAGTCTATTCCTTCTTCTCGAGTAAAAGGTTCATTCAATTTCTAGATCGTACTCAAGGAGTGGTTGGTTATCAGAGCGGGTATGTAGCATATACCTTCTGCGCCCTCACTAAACTGCAAAACTCAACAAAGAGGATCAAGCATAGTGATGAATACAAAGGTGTAAAAAGGCTTAATCTCAAGATTAGGAAAACTATATCCAATATTAAAGACAGATTGATTAAATCTGTCCCCGGCAATGGTGCCAAAAACTTGATGCGACTAAATTACGTGTAAGAGAACACGATCGATCAAGTAATATAATGATAACTAAGTTCGTCTCCACAGGGACAAATTAATCAATTCTTTAATTACCAGATTATGAACTCCAAATCTTAATCTAAGCAGTCAAAATCGAATGATTGATTGGTGATTAAATATTACGAGTCGTCAGACGAATCTAGGGTTGTCAATCCTAAACTCGAATAGTAATTAACTAAATTAACAAATAATCGGATGCAATCTATGCTACAACTAAGGTTGTCAATCTCAATTCTAACACGCAATACAAATCAATCAACCAATGAATA
The DNA here is from genome assembly GCA_012979155.1 of Hypericum perforatum. NCBI lineage: Eukaryota > Viridiplantae > Streptophyta > Magnoliopsida > Malpighiales > Hypericaceae > Hypericum > Hypericum perforatum. Next base: position 494,336 of record SOPF01027823.1, read on the forward strand.
GCCAAGCAATTGAATGAAAAGACAATTCTTGACTACGGAGTACGAAAATACCATGTTGATTGAAGATTTGAATTGTTGATCATGATCTTTGAAAGTAAGAACAATTGAATAAATGTTAACTTGAATGAATCTTGGGCTAAAGCCGTCAAGATTTTTCTACAAATCAGGTCTCAACACCTTATATAGTTCTTAGGAAAAGAAACCTAAAACGAAAAAGTCCTAACTAAACTAAATAGGCTGAAAAATCCCTCCTTAGCCCGGTTAGCGAATGCTAGCTAAACCCAGCAAATGCTGGGTAACATTCTGTCACACCACCAGTGAACATTGGCCAAACCCAGCGAATGCTAGGTCTTCAATGCACCTCTTTTTCGCCTTTGATTCCTCGTCCATGCTATCCACATTCTCCCTGCACCTTGTCATCTTCATCTCCACCATCCAAGTACCTATAAAACACCCAAACTTTGACAAGTATCCTACTCCTCGACACAAAACATAAACAAGACGAAATACAAAATGACACACAACAAAATCTACCTAAAATACAAATAAATAAATCACAAAACACAAGACTTTGTATGTACATTTACACGCACATCAACTATCTTTGATAATAACCTTGGGAGTCCTATATTGGCTAAAGATGTTCTTTTGTAGGAACTTAGTCACCACTTTCACATCATTCATCAGGAGTGCAACTGCCTCCACCCACTTTGACACATAGTTGATAGCTAGTAAGATGTAGAGTTTGTGATGAAGTCTATACCCCAGACATCGAATATTTTCACTTCAATGATGCCATTCTGTAGCATCTCAAGACGATGGGAGATGTTACATGTTTGTTGATAGGGGTCACACTTTTTCACAAACTTTGCAGCATCCTTGAATAAGGAAGACCTGTAGAATTCAGTTTGTAACACCTTGGTCATAGTGCACTTACCAGCGAAGTGACCTCCATAAGGGAAGTTGTGATAGTGGTGGAGAATGAGCTCTTGCTCTTCTTATGGTACACACCTTCTCAGAAGTTGATCTTTCCTTTGCATGAACATATAAGGTTCATCCCATACATAAAACCTGACATCATGCAAAAATCTTTTCTTCTGGTCGGAAAATATGTTAGGTGGCATGATGTTACTCACAAGATAATTAACAAAATTAGCATACCATGGGATTGACACCACATCTAATGCATATAATTGTTCATCAAGGAAAGACTCATTAATTGGAGAGAAATATGTTACTAATGGATTTTCAAGGTATGAGAGGTGATCCGCCACTGGGTTCTCTGTGCCTTTTTGATCACAGATTTGTATGTCAAATTCTTGGAGGAGGATCCACTAGATGACCCTTGGTTTAGTATCCTTCTTGGTGATGAGGTAGCGAATAGCTGTATGATCTGTGTACATAATCACCTTACTTCCAAGCAGGTAGCCTCAAAACTTGTCAAGAGCAAAAAATCACTACTAAGAATTCCTTCTCCCTAGTTGTATAATTGATCTAAGCATCATCTAGGGTGAAATTGTATAGTAAATGGCATGAAATCCTATGGCCTTTTTCTGACAAGCACAGCATAGTCACTCTCATTGTACATGATCTCGAATGGTAGCTCCCAATCGGATGATATGATGATCAGTATGGATATAAGTGCTTCCTTTAGTGTTTTGAATACCTTCTTGCACTCCTCATCAAATACGAAAGGTGTGTCTTTCTCAAGTAGCTTACAAAAGGGCTTAGTGATCTTAGAAAAGTCCTTGACCAATTGTTGATAAAATCTAGCATGGCCGAAAAAGCTTCGAACACCTTGACTGATAGTTGATGGAGAAGTTTGTCAATGACCTCCAACTTATGGCATAACATCACACCTTCAGTGACCATAAAGTGGCAATACTTTGCAACAGTCAAGTACCTTGCCCAAATATTGGAGACATTTCTCATACGAGTCTTGATGAGTGTGTAAAACACTCAATTATTGTGTTCATTTCGGTTGTGTTTCCTAGTGTTCTTTGTTGTTTTAGTTGAGTTCTAGTGGTCAAAGTGTTAGTTTTCATTCTTTGTGTGTTTTAGTCAAGTTTATCATTTTTCATTATGTTTTCTTGTTTTTAGGAGCTAATTTGAGGAGAAGTGGAGGACAATCGAGCAAGCACACAAAGGCATGGGCGAGAGGGAGGTTACGAAGGTAGTTGGCGCATGCCAACTAACTAGGCACATGCCAACTGCCATGCGAGTCAACAGTCAGCCACGCGAATGACCAGGCACAAGCCAAAGAAGTAAGAATGTGAAGATTGGTGCACGCCAATATAAGGTGGTACATGCCAATGGGCAAAACCCGAAGACCGGGCACATGCCAGGTGCATTTGGCATACGCCAAGGATAAGACTGACAAAATACAAGTGGCTGAGTGGAGCTTCAAACTGATGGGAGGTAAAGCTTCAAGCATTTAATGCTCGCAATGATAGCGTACGCCAGGGCAGACTGATATAAATAAAAAAATGGCTGAGTGTTTGACAAACAAATGGGGGATAAAACAAGTCGGCCTAAGTCTTTTGTGGAGGAAGGGAAACATAATTGGCTGACTTAGTAGATATTTTGGGAAGATATTTAGCTTAGGATATTTTAGTTTAGATATTTTGTTAACTATTTGAGTATTAAGCTTATTATATAGGCTATTTTCCTTTCTAAGTGCAAAAAAGAACAGAAGTATAAAATAGACAAAAAACCAGACACCTCTCTCTCTCTTGGACGAGCTGTGGAAAGGGGAAAAAGGCTTGAGACTTTGATAAGTCTTCTTCATTTTTACTCTTTCCTTTGTTTAATAAATATATATTTTGTTCTTGTTATTTCTTTTGATGTTCATATCAAGCATGTGTAAGTAGTTTGCTGTGAGTTTGGTGCCTTGATGCCTTGTATGTAGCCACGGTTTAGAGGGGTTAAAATGTATAGGAACATGTTCTTATTAACAAGCCTATTGCCATGCTTTGACTTGCTTGATCACCAAGTCTTGTACTTAGTTAAATATTGAGACTGAAAGGAGATAGGTTTGATGGAGATGTTAGTTTGATGATTTGTTGCTTTGAAAGAAGAGAAATCTTCCTTAGCTACTGGTTGTCCTTTGAATGATATGATTAGTTGGTGTTTAGCTAAGTTTATATGGCTTTTGGGGGCGAATGTACATCTTGCTATTATAAGCTTAGTTAAGGATCGATTTGGACCAATCTAGCACGAAAGTGTAGATTGATCGCCTTTGAAACACTCGAACCATGTCACATACGTCAAATACCCCCTGAATCAAATGGTTACATTGGTTTTTAAGGTACTTAGCTCACTTTTGTCTTTTAAGTTCTTTAAAATCTATTTTGTAAATAAACTATCTAAGTGTTAGTTCTAGTGCTCTTTATGTTTGTGTTTTAGACTTTAGATCGTGTGTTCAAGAAACCAAACTTCATAATCTGATCCTTGACTAGTAAGTAAACCAAAGAGTAGGCCTAAAAAACTCAATCCCTATGTACGACAACCCTTACTTACTCATTATTGTAATTCGCTATAACACTACTGATGTACGTATAAACGTACATGTTTTTGGTCGTGTTTAGCATGTTG
>SOPF01027824.1:8770-27843 GCA_012979155.1 Hypericum perforatum
GTTGTAAGGGGAGAATTTGTCTCACATTGTGCAGTCTATCGGCTTATTGTGAATAGTGACAGGTGATATGGAGATTTTGTTGGGGTGGGAAGGGAGAATTGTTCGAATTGTTATGTATTTGGTATTTTATTGGGCAAAACACGAAATGGTTGGTTTTTATCCGATTTTGTGAGGTTGGTGTCCGGTGGGGAGGGAAGAATGGTTATGCTGTGCTATGTTTTTGGTTATTGTGAAAAGTAGCGTTTGATGTTGGACATTCTTGTGGGTCAGAACGGGTGATTTGTTCTGTTTCGAGCGGTGTAGTGAGGCCAAATGGGTGCTTTTCTCTTATTTTGGGGGGTTTGTGTGGGGTGGGAAGTGGATGAGTCTATGGCGAGGAATGTTTGTTTTATCCGACTTTTTGTGTGGGTTTCTGTGGAGTGTGAACGGAAGAATCGTCCATCTTGAGCTTGTGTTTATTGCACCTTTCGCTGACTGCGGCCCTAGTAGTTTATAGTATCAGATATCAGAGAGAGCGACAGTGTTCTCTTGTCTGTGTAGTTGTCAGCTTGTTGCGCGGTTAATAAGTACTCGAAGTAATTAGGTGGATTTTCTCTTTATTCTATGTTTAAGGGAGTGGAAGCATCGGTGGATGGGGTGCTGGGTGGGTATGGCCATGTAAATGACGCTGATATTAAGGGAAGTGAGGGCTTCCTTGAATCTCTTTTCGCCGAGCTCTTCGATGAAGGTGGCTGTGGTCGCCATCTTGTTGCTCTTGGTACCCTGTCTTCTCTCTTTGTAGCCTTAATGTTGTTATCATTCTTTTTCCTATCATAAATTTGTTGGTTGTTGTATCTGATTAGCTTTAGGGAGTGTCATGTCCATGCTTAAGTTATTAACAAGTGTGAATTGCAGATTGTGGTTCTGGAATTGGGCGAGTCACCAAGAATCTTCTTATTAGATACTTTCATGAGGTAAATTCATTGGATAACATTATGTGATTGTTTGTACATTAGCCAACTTTTGCGTCTCACCACCTCCTCTCATTGACATCATTTCTGTACTTCACTTGAATGGTCCACCTTTTTCAGTTTTATTTTAGAGAGTGTATATGGTTTTCTCATAACACGGGATCAATGCGATGAAATAGTGGACTCTTGCCGTTTTCTTTTGAGATAAAATGGGACTCTTGCTTGTGACTCCTATATGCTACTGTCATCAAGAAGATATTAGTGACCGACATGGCTAATTCCTACATATCCATGTGATCCCAGGTTGATCTTCTTGAGCCTGTGTCTCATTTTCTAGATACTGCTCGGGAAATTTTGGGAGGTGAAAGCCATATAGCCCCAGAGAAGCACAAAGCCTCAAACTTTTTCTGCACACCACTTCAGGTACTAAATGCTGAATGTTTGTAACAGGTCTACGTGTGTATACTTCTTGGTTTAATGTCGTCCATTTGCTTTTCTCTGGGTTTGGGTTCCCATTAGACTAGTTGACCATTACAGAAAACAAATTAGGAGATGATGATTATGGTTCCTAGTTTGGCTGCCATCTGTGGATCGTTTTGTAGGTGTTTTCTTTTGGTTTCAGAAAATTATTAATTGTATGGACATTCTGATTTATAAATAATCAAGGTGCTATTGTAGTAATGGTTAATCGAATCTATAGTAATTTTCTCCCGCTGCACTCATGGCCTGGAGTTTTTCTTCTGGTAAATTGTGAAAATAAAGATGGATATTGCGTATGTGCTTACAAATTATGTTTCCGTTTCCTTTCAGGAATTTACTCCAAGCCCGGGAAGATATGATGTCATCTGGGTCCAATGGTGTATTGGTCAGCTTACGGATGAAGATTTCGTCTCTTTTTTCAAGAGGGCAAAGGTAAACTTGCACAAGATTTTGTTTTTTATGTTCTCCCTAATCTTATTATCACCTTTGCCACTTTGTTCTTTGATGTTCTCTTTCGTCCTAATATTATTCTTGCCATTCTTCTTGTCCTTCACTTTTCTGTTCGTATAACAAGATGAATTATCTTTAGATATGCTGATTGCAGATTGGCCTCAAACCTGGTGGAATTTTTGTTGTAAAGGAGAATCTTGCCAAAAGTGGTACGATGATCTCCTTTTCTTTCCAGCGCCTGATTCTTAGAAGTGCTATAACTTATTTATGTTGTTTTATAGTTTGAGAAGTATTTAAATGTGCTGGCAATGATGGTTCTCTCAGAAATTAGTTGGCGCATAGTATTGATGGAGAACTAGTCTAGTTGTAGCTATAACTAATCCTCTATACAGCTTTCTTTAGGAGTCTCAAAACGAGTCTCTACAGTATGCAGAGCTAGACGTACTTCAGGGTTGTGTACCAACTACCAACTTATCTTATGCCAATCAAATAATTGAATTTTCATCACATAAGCTCGTTATTTGAAAGTCGTGCTGAGAGATATGGGGTCCAACTGATAGTTTTGGTGTCTTATCTGGTTTACTGTGATGTTATAACTTATTATCCGACACATCTAAAATTAAATGTTTGTATTTCCCTAAAATATGTTGGTAGGGTTTATATTGGACAAAGAAGATCGAAGCGTCACTCGATCCGATGCATACTTCAAGGAGCTTTTCAAGCAATGTGATTTGCATCTCTACAAAACAAGGGTTGGTCTACTACCTCTCCACCTTGATATTTCGATGAGATACCTTCCTGCACTGTTACGAGGTTTCCCGGAAATTTAAACTGTCGTAATTTACAAGTTTGTGTACTGTTATTTGCCGAATCAGGATCAGAAAGGGTTTCCCAAGGAACTATTCGCCGTGAAGATGTACGCATTGACTACCGAAATGCCCAAGAGAGTGATCAAGACCAGATCCAAAGCACAAGCCAACAGGCCTGGTATTATTAGATGAAGATCTTTCCCCCGCAGTATCAGGGCCACTTCTCTCTGCAAGAACGTACTGTAAACTTGTTGTCTCCCTCGTCGATTATCGTTGGGGGCGTCGATATAGATTAATTGAACAGGACACGAAAATAAATTATGTTGTAGATTATCTTTGATGAAGATAAAATTCGGACCAAAATGTGTTCAAGAACTACTTCCAAATCTCGTCCCACCAAATTTTGAGAACAAACAGGCTTCCATTGATGTGGTGCATATAAGAGAAGAAAATGCAAGGAAGAAGTGGGTAGTTAACTCATTTCTTGAAAATGTAAAATTTACAAGAAATTAGTTAGATAGATAGGTACAATAAAGAAATGGAAATTAGCCTCTAACTAGTTAGCACCTAATCAGTGAAATAACTGATTACATACCTAAACCTACTAACTTGGGAGACAACAAAAAAACATTTCTCAAGCAATGAAAATTAGACATCGAGGAAACTTAATCCTCAAGGTAGATATGGTTGGAATGGTCAAATCCGAGGAGTTGGCCAATCTCTTCAGCCATGGGAGCCAACTCTTGATCAATAGCTAGGGATTCCAAAACCTCCCTTGGAGCCAAGCACTTGTCTTGCATGTACAACTTCTCTTGAACTGTTGTTGATGCAAGTAGAATTGGGAGCTCTTGTGGGAGTAATACCTCCATTTTCGCCTACACACGACCAATTATTACCTGGTACCAGATCAAATCTGAATGAAACTAAATATATATTAATAAGAAATGTTAAGACATACCATGAGTTGGAGAAGTTGGGATTGAGCCTGCAAGAACTTAACATAATTAGCAGCAGCTTGGAACATCTCTGCGGTGTTCATCTTGGTCCCGCCCGGGATAAGCTTCCCTAGCTCTTGTGTCTTCTCCGTGATCTTCCTCCTCCTCTCCCTCGCCGCTATGCTCTGAGCTGACAAGCTCCCTCCCCCTCCCCCTCCCCCTCCCGCTTGTTTCTTCTCGCCCTCGTCGATCCTCCCCACCGCGAACTCTGCCATAGCGGGCGGCTCAAACTCTGGCACCAGCGTGCATGGAACCACCTCAGGTAATCCCGCGTATCCAGCATCGAACTCGTCAAGATTGGGACACAAGTACTCGGGGAGGTAACTGGTTTTGACCCGTTTTGGAAACTGGAAACATAGGTCAAGTGCTTCTTCTTCTTTGGGTTCCGGTGAGAGGGAGACAATGTTGTTGGTGGTGGGGGTATAGCTCTGGAAGTAGAAGAGCTCGTCGAGGTCGAGGAACGGGTTGAGGTAAGTTTCTGGGAAGATGAAGCTTTCGTGGTAGCTAAGGAGGTTATGGTCATTAATGGTGAACATTTCGGTGTCGGTGGCTTGTTCGGGCAAAGGTGGCAACTCAGAGAAGTTGGGACAGAAGCTTAAAGCCGCCATGGATCAACAAGAACTGCACAAACTAGGGCACACCTGAAGCATAAAAAATGAAACATTTAGCTGAATTTAAAGACAAATTGACGAAATACTATGATTTAATAATTGACGTAAAATTTTACTTATAAAAAGACAGAAGCGTTGCTAGGGACAAGAGTCAAGACAAGGGAGAGAGAGAGAGGTGTAATAACCTGAGATTGAGAAGTAATATACTGTTGTCTTGGTGAAGATCTCTGTTGGGTTTGTTTCTAGTTGAATTGCTAGAGACTTGGAAGTTTGCAACAAACAAACCTTATCAAACTGTCATAAATAACTGATGTCAAGGTTAAAAAATGTCTGCTAATTATGGTTTATAATTCTCAAGAGAGAGGGAGGGGAGAGAGATAGAGAGATGGGAGACGTGGGTGGGAAGTTATGGGTTTCCTGAGAGAGAAATGAGGAAACTAACTCCCTAATGATTCGGGGAGGAGAGAGAGATTAACTAACTATTTCTGAAGCAAATTTTTTTTGTCTAGGCTAACTATATATGATGACATAGAATTTTGTTAAAAAAAATTCATAGAATCTGTGAAAAGTGAATGATTGATTCAAATTTAACATTTTGACTTTAGTTAGTGGAATCTGTATTTGTTTTTTGCCAATTGAGAGAAACTACTGAATATGATTCTACCAAAAAAACCTTCTTAATTTGTAAGTAATAGTTAAAGGACACGTGAAAATTAAATAATAAACCTCGTGGACGTTAATAAGTTACGAGAGGGTTTTGCTATCTAGTCGGAGGAAACAGTTACTACTTGGGGCTAGCTGGCAAAGAATATTTTTTAGGGTAAATTGTCCTCTCGTCCCTCTTTTTTGCTTAAATTATTATTTTCGTCCCTACTGTATCAAAAATGATGATTTCGTCTTCCATATTTGATTTAATAGCACTCTAAGGTCCCTGATGCCGGAATCGGAAAATTTCTCCGACAAAATTGGACTTAAGATTACGAAAATACCCTTTTCCTTTGAAAAGTAAAAAAATAAATTGAAATACATTCGTAATTCGTATTGAGCTGAAATTTTGCATGAAATATCCTAAAAATACACATGATTTACCGAAAATATTTCAGAAATTTTGGAGGCACAGAAGTATTTTTTTTATTTTTCAACATGCCAAAATGTTGTAAAATCATATAAAATAGAAAATTTGTCTAATTGGGCTGAAATTTGTCTCATATGTCTTTAAGCATCTTTAATGAATTTAGGAATCAAAAAGTCTGGATTCTCACTAGCCAATTTTGAAAAAGTCTGGGAATACCAAAAATATAAAGTTTTAATTTATTTTTTTACTAAAAATGGAGTATTTAGTAAAGATGCTTAAGGACACATAGAACAATTTTTAGGTCTTAAATTCAATAGATATTCTTAAGAACACATGAGATAAGTTTCATCCCAATTAGACAAATTTTCTATTTTATATGATTTTACAAAATTTTAGCACGTTGAAAAATAAAAAAATACTTCTGTACCTCTAAAATTTTTGAAATATTTTGCGTAAATCAAGTGTATTTTTAGGATTCTTCATGAAAAATTTCAGCTCAATACGAATTATGATTGTGTTTCAATTTATTTTTTTACTTTTCAAAGGAAAATGGTATTTTCGTAATCTTAAGTCCAATTTTGCCGGAGAAATTTTCCGATTCCGGTACCAGAGACCTTAGAGTGCTATTAAATCAATTCTGGAGGACGAAATCATCATTTTTGAAATAGTAGGGACGAAAATAGTAATTTAAGCAAAAGAGAGAGACGGGAGGACAATTTACCCTATTTTTTAATAGTTCTTATATACCATGTAAGGGAGTTATTAGCATGGCACTGGAGGTACGAAGGGTAAAAGTGTAGTTGATGTGCTCTCCAATTATGTTTTGACGTTACCACCAAAAAAAATAATTATGTTTTGACGTTTTTTACGAATTTTTCTGGTTGGTTTCTTTTGGTCTTTTGGTGTCTACCATTTGCATCACCATTTTGATCATATTTGGATGTTTATTTAGATTATATGAAACGATTTAAATTGTAAATGTATCAATTTAACTATTTGATTTATAATCATGAGTAAAGGTTAGAAGATTATTTACCCTCATTCCCAAAAATACTCTTAACCATAAATCGTCTTTGGACCCTTTGTAACTTGACTTTGCGTCAAGTGCTACTTATTGTTATTCCGTAAAGGATAGATTTTTGTAAGGAAGATTTTTTAATTAGGGGACCAAATAAGATAAACGTCAAATCAATGGTCATTTTAGTTTAATGATAAGAAATTTATAGACGCTTTAATAATGTTTAAGATAGTTTCTTTCTTAATTATATAATGTTCGACTTTAAATATTAATCAAATAACTGAATGTTCATTTTGGTTTACATGATAAGAAGTTTGGATTCCTTTAATATTGTTTAATATAGTTTCTTTCTTAATTATACAATGTTCGATTTTAAATATTAATCTAATAACTGAATAATATAAACATAAATATTGTTGGTCTATTGTCAAATTTAGGGGATCCTTGGTTGAATTAGAATCTCGAGCCCATCACTAAACATTGGCATGGGGTCTCTGTAGAAGTCAAGGTCAGGGCTTTCAAGTTTCCACGTGAAACGGGTCACCAGGTAATGACTTGTTGAATTGTTGACAGAGTTTCCATCTTGGCAAATTCGTATCCTGGGCACATCCTGGCCCCTCCTCCAAAGCCCATGAAGCTATATGGCGGGCTTGAAGCCTGCCTCCCGGATCTTGTTGGGTCCATTGTATCTGGGTCCGGGAACAGATTTTCGTCCATATGGGTCATGAATGCGGCCCACATTACCTGGAATCAAAAATTGCATCACAATTGGTACTTATTAAAATTTTATATTGTCCGTAAGTGTAGTCTAATGAATATTTATATCTTTTGGATTCAACGATCTTGGCAATAACAACGGATTTGCCAAAAGTGACTTATAGTCTAGTGACACAAAATAAAAAAAATCACAAAATTACTTTTCGAAAAAACTAACCACGAAATTTGACTTTGTATACGTGCATTGAATCATACAATAACATAAAGTTATATGCAATTTGAAGAGTGTAAATATACATTACCTGCCATCCCTTGGGAATAAGGTAGCCTTCATACTCGAAGTCTTTAAGGACCTTCCTAAAGGAACAAAAGACTGGAGGTATTATCCTTAAACACTCCATGGCCACTCTCCATGTGTATTTCATTTTGGCTAGATCGTTCCATGTTAGTAGCTCTCCATGAGCCTTGCTCGCTGCTATCCCCTCTTGCTCTGCATCGATAAAAAGAAAATTTAAAATTATTTCCATCTAATAACTATTCGAACTCCAATGCATGGAAACAAAAAAACGTTTGGACGACGTACCTTGAAGTACAGCGGCATAAACAGACGGCTCCTTGGCTAAAGCCCTAATCAAGAAAGCAACAAGAACAGACGAAGTGTCATGGCCGGCAATCATTACAATGATCACATTGTCCACGATTTCTTCATCGGATAAGAGCTCCGAGTAGTTGTTGTTGTCGTCGTCTCCTCTAAGGGAAATCAACCTAGAGATGAGATCTTTCTGAGGATTTTGGCCAGCTTCCAACAGCATTCTCCTTTGATGTATAAGACCTATGATTAAGCTTCTGATCTCGGAACGTGCCCCTAGGGCACGGTTGAATCTTGTGAACGGGAGATGGATTGGAATTGCTAGCATTCCTTCCATTAATTCTCGGAATAGTTTGACCAGCTTGTCCCTTTGTTGGCCTAGTTCTAGTCCTATGATTAGTGAGCTCATAATGCTGAATGTGAGTGATTTCATATCATTGACAACCTGAAAAGGATAGGAGATTACAAGGAATAAGTTATTCCATCTTTCATTTACTATCTAATTGTTAAAATTTTACTAATAAAAATATAATTGTTAAAATCTTTGTATTCAGCTGTGTGACATTTAATATGTATATTCGTTTTATCGTCTATTTTGTATTCTCTTGTTGATCTCTATTAATCAATTGTACTCAACATGAATTCTCTATATATGTAAGAGGAATATGTGTTCTTTGATTCATTGGAGCTAAGGATACATAATTTATTTAGTCTTCCATGAAAATATTATAAGTAGAACCTTGTTACCAAATATTTAGGAACCTTATTCCAACAAATCGATTATACCTTTTCGTAATTTTGTAACCGGCGATTCCTAAACTATATCCCCAGATGTTTCAGAACCATGGTCAACCCTCGAATATCGTGTTCAGCCTAAGTTTACAGCTCAAAATTTTAAGAAGGTATATAGATTAGTAATTTTGGTACTTGCAGACAAGGTTTAATTAATCTAATCACATACCGAAACTTTGTCCTTGCCGTGCCAATGAAGTTCGAGATGAAACCTAATCTCCTCATCCATGACCCCAACATGCTGCTTTAACGCCTTGGGCTTGAGAAACGACGCAAGAGCACCTCTGACTCGCTTATGCTCACTCCCACTTAACTCCACTATGCTCTTATTCCCCATCAGTCTCCTAATGGACGCAGGTTGCTGGTTTGCCAATATAGTATCATCACAAGTGTACACGAACTTGTTGGCTGCCTGCCCATGCAGAAATACCGTCCGGGTTCCTATGATGTTCAAATTTCGACACGTCCCCATACCTGTAAGGAGGCTAGTCAGAAAATCTTGTTTAAGATCTATGTGACAATTTTATATTTTGAGGACTGGCTACTGTTAACGTGACTCGGTTAGAGGTATTTGAATCAAACGCTTTTGTTGATATATTCTCGCGTAATGAAACGTCTTACATTTAAGAAACTCAATTTACTGTTATAATTGAAACTATGAACATGAGCACGTTTTTAAGATATTCATGAAAGAAAAAAAAACTTTGGCGTTATTCAAAAATATTCTTCAAATATCAGGGTATAACAAGTATGTTTTATGGTCTAAGAATCTGTGACAAAAGAATCTTGTTTAAAATTTACGTAACAATTTTATATTTTAACGGACAATTTGAATCGACTAACGTTGACATGATTAATAGGTTGGTGATACCTTTTGACCCTATCACGGAGCCATTTCTCGGCCGTGTTGTGTCTCATCGCCCGGAGGAAGGTGAGGGTCTGGCCTAAGATTGGGAAGCCCATGTTACCAGGGGGAAGCCTTCTTGAGGCTCTCGTCTTCTTCTTTATGAGTACATAGAAAGGTGCGATGAAACTTATTAGCAAGGAGAGGAACACAAACGTGGCATCCATTATTATTGGATACTTGAATAGAGAGAAGTGTTAACTTATTTATAGTGGGTTCAACAAGAATTAATCATTTTCTTGTTGTATTTTTCTCAAATTAGATCACTAAAGTACAATCAAAGTATTCTATCAAAAACCCAATAGTGATAGATGGAACAAATATTATGGAGTCGTCAAGTTCCATAAATGAAAACGATTTATTTTTGTAAAGGTTTATTTTTAAAAGATCGAGTACGATTATGCGGACGTACCACTTTTTGGTATTTAGCTTGATGTCCATTTTCATCTACTCAAATATTGCTTCATGGTTACCCGTTCAACGGACATATAAACAAAGGACCAATCGTCTTTGGTTCTGGCTGTAGCCCTTTTTATTATTTCAAAAAAATTATCGTCTATTTAGATTAGTTAAATGTTGCTGTTAAGTTATCAATCGACTGTATTTTTGTAACGTCTTTAAATGTTAAATGCATTAAAACAAATCTTAATCGCCCTCCTCCTCCGCCACCCCATTTTCATAAATAAAATACACCACTGTGATCAAAATTTGATTAAAATAAATATTTATAAATACAATACCTGTTAAAGAATGAATACTTGACATGGGTTCGCAAGTGTCCAAATTACTTCAAAGAAATATCCCTCATGAGAGATGCTTTCCCACGTAAGGGGAAATAGTCAAATAGACTTTTAGAGATTTAGAAAGGGCACAAATTATTTTCTTCTCTCGTGACTACAAAATTTTGGGGTTTAGGTGTGATTAGGTGATGCTCTTGGTTTTGGGAAACTTTAGTATTTTAATGCGAATACATTTTGAAGTGGTCTTAGATAACATATATCAAATTTTCTCAATGATAGGTGAGTATCTAATACTTTGTGTGTTGTACTCGACGTACAAAATTTTTAGAGAACTTTTTATTGTACTAATATAATAGTAAAATATAGTTTTACAGTGATGCTCTCTCTCTCTCTCTCTCTCTCTCTCTCTCTGTCTCGATGTACAAATTGATGCAATTATATTTGGCGGAATCTTTCAAGAATTAATATAATTTTTAATATAAAAAAGAAAGATGCTTTCATGCACAATGTAATTGCTATTATTGTCCGCAAACAGTAGACGACAATTGTCTTCGGGGTATCGATAAACTTGGGTGGTCGGTCGGGGCCAAACATCATTAAAGATTTGAATTAAATAAGTACGTATGCATGTGCTTTTACAGGTAAAATTATTGTTATACCTCAAAATATCTTTCATAAACATATGAGAGTTGGCTAGAACAAAGTCACAAACAAGCAACGGAAAGAAGAAATCACGAATATTTCTCCCCCGTTATTCGGATTATTCTTTCATAAAAGTCTGTCGTCCGTGATATAAAGTAAGTGCCAAATTTAATGAATGACTGGGACACCAATTTTCCCTTTGTTCTAAGCATTTGTTTCTGAATTTCGAATATATTTAATGTGGATTAATGTGGTGTACTGGTGTTTCACTTACAGTATTGTAACCATCAAAGATAACCGATGAAAGCTTATTCTAATTTAAATATCACGTCTTGAAATCGATTCTTGGAACACAAATGTGTTAGAACTTACCGTTGATCTTTTGTAGTATACGGCCAAGGACAGAGTTTCCAAGTCCAATCAAAGTTGTAGCAACAAATCTAACACCGTAACACGAAGAGAGTGTTCGGAATATGTACATTGACTGCTGCACGAAATGAGCAAATAACTAGAAACATTTTATTTATTGATTAAAAAAAAATCTAACAGATCATCAAATTCGTTCATTTAGAATGGTAACATGCACTACATCAAACTTATAAAAAAAACATTGTATCATTTTTTTCCCGGAAAATGGAATAGGAAACTTAGTCAAGAAATGGGCATTTACTCGGTAGGAGGCCGTTATTAGTTTTATTGGAGCATTCGAGTCTTAGATCAACTAATTAATTTTTTTTTATTGATCTAATAGATCAATAAAAAATGCCTTCCACTTGTTTGGACCATTGATCAACTAATTTTTTTATTTATTTAACGGATTAATAAAAAATGTCCTCCACTTGTTTGCATCGTTAGATCAACTAATTTTTTTTTTATTGATCTAACGTATATGTTTTGACATTTTTTACGAATTTATTCGGTTGGATATGCCTTTGCCTTTTTGAGTAATTAGATAATTAAGAGATTAGTTTTGCTAATTATATATTAAAATTTTCTAATTTTTTATGAATAAAAATTGGGAAAATTTTCTCAAACAAGTTACCGCTACTTGATGATTCATATGTTTAAGGCCTATATGTCCACGGAAATAAAGCTCGTTGAGCAAAAAGGGGCCTCATATGCCAGGAAAATAAGCGGCGAAAAGCCCATATGCTACATATATTATATATAGTCCACAAAGAGGTTCTTCTATCTATGAACCTTCTGATGTTTACGATCTTAAATGTAAATGGCCCAGCGAGCACCACACAGAAAATTTGCACACGATATTTTTCTGACCAGGTATTTTTTATTCCTTTTTTATAACATAAATATTTTAAATTTACATTTTTGGTGCCATCTATCACTAAATTATGAATTTGAATAATTTATGTCATTAAAATAAATAAAAAACAAAACTACTAAATAATATTTTTTTTATATATTAATGTGACTTTTTGATATAACAAATAATTCTTCATGAGTAAACTTATAATTGAGTTTATATTAGTCCTAGGTCTAGTTAACAAATGACAACGTTTATTCACAATCAAGTTTATTCTACATTAACTCTATCATCTTAATGCGCAAAAACGATAATAAAAAAAAATGTAATAGGACACTCCTAGTACTAAAACTCTTCCTCTATCATGATTTTCTCCTTCATATTTTGTAATGGTGAGATTTTGAAGAGGCTAAAGACATGTTCGGTACTAGTAAGGACGACACTAATTTTATTATCTTGACATAGACAATCTGCTTATAAGGGTGTATTATAATTTCTCTTTTTATTTATATCTCTATTTTATTCCAATTTATTTTTTTTTTCAAAGAAATAAATCTCGATTTTGAATTATAAACAAACGAGTGCATAAATTTTGTGACCAGTCCATAATTTAAGATCTTACTTCAATCACTATACTATACTATGAATTTGTTAGATTGTTCACAATATTTGTACTACTTTCCCCAAAATGTTGTCCCTCCTTATTAACCCACAAAATAATTAATAAAAAAAAATTCCTTCCAACAGGGAGAAATTATGAAGTAAACAGAAGTGGTGCGTCCTCTCCTTGTACCCTTTAAATATTTACACATAAAAATTCCATCCAATCCTCTTAACAAACAAACAAAACAAACAAACAAACAAAAAAAAAAAAAGCAAAAGAAACACAAAAGGGTGAGAGAGCCTCTAAAACCCTCACAGCCTTCCCCTTCCCCCTCCTCCTATGGAACCCTCTCAAGCCATAAACAAAAGGAGGAGAGGAAAATAATCCCCAAAAAAAAATATATATTCAAGATAAGAACTCTTGGTTTTTAATAATAGGATGCTTCGGCTGTCTCAAGGCATTTATTACAATAACCTCAAGAAGAAGCTTGTCATGTCCGTGTCTTCTTCTTATTCTTCCTTTGTCCTTAGGCCACCACCACCCCCGCCCGTAAAGACTCCTACTTTACGTGTTCTAGCTTCGACCCAGTTGGGTCCGGGCACTAAAAAGCTCTACCACGCGGTTAGGAGGCTTCCTCCGGTGCGCTGCGCGAAACCCAACTCGAGAAAAGTCCCTCCTTTCTTTAAAGCCAATGGCTATTCCAACGCCACTCTTCCTGCTCCTCCTCCTCCTCCTACTCGAGGTGCTTCGTGTTTTTTTGTTCATGTGGTGTGTTGTTATTTGGCCGAGTTTCTGAATGGCTCGAACTTGTGACGTTTGTTCATAGTTAGTATTTGCAGATTGAAGTTTTTTTTTTGTTTGGTTTTGTTAAATAGAGGAAAGTAGATGGGAGTTTTTTGAAAAAAATAAATAGAGGAAAGTAGCGTAGAACCAATTGAAATTGAGTTGCTTGGCGTAGTTTTTTGATGTTGATTTATCAATTTTTGGACTAGATAATGTTAGGGTTGTGTTCTTGAGCATATAACGTTAAAATGAAATTTTGGGATGCTGGTTTGTGTTTACTTGAAAAATATTAGTGTTTGCAGATTGAAGCTTTTTTTTTGTTCCTGGGATTTTCGTTTGTTTTTGTTTGGTGATATAGTCAATGATGATAGTTAGCAAGTGGAGGATGTTGAATGGAATGTGTTTGGGATAGCATAGAACCAGTTCAAGTTGAGTTGTCGGTTTAGTTGTGTGATTTTGGTTTCCGGACTAGATAATTTTTGGGTTGTGTTCTTGAGTGTATCAAGTTAAAATGGAATTTCGGGATGCTGGTTGACAAGGGGTTCATATATCTGGATTTCGTATCAGTTAATGGTGAGGAGATGCACGCATTGAAGTTGGAGGTTTTGAGGCGCAGATTGGAAGAACTAGATATAGTACCCGAAGAGTTTGTCCCTGGGCAGCACACTCACTTGCTTTGCCCAAAGGTAAAGATATATGGCTCGTTAAATACATTGCCAAATAATTTGGGAAATTTGAGGGTTATTTCCCCAGAGATGGAAGGATTCTTCACCCGCAGATATATGGCTATTGATGCATACATGCTATGTCTTTTACTTCCATCGCAGTGCAAGGGCGGGGATTCAATGGAGAAATCTCTCTCTCTTTTAATCAGTGACGATGGGTATGCATAATGCTTTCCGATTATCTCGCTTAACTAGCAATTTGCCCTTCCAAAGTCTGATCCTTTATTTTTAGGAGTTCGGCTACCTGGAATTGTTTCCGAGGAAAGTGTGGGTGGGCTGCTGGAACAAAGGTAATCTAGACTCTGAACAGGGTTTTGGTTTTTTTTTTTTTCTAGTGGCTTCAAGAATTCTTTTAATGGCAGTGCTCTTTGGTTTCAGTCATTTGCTGATAGGAAGTCTACGTATGAAAGCTTAAATCAAGTCTCCATTACTAAGCCAAAACGAGCAATCACCGTAGAAGGTTTGATGTTGGAACGACTATGTGGTGAGGTTGTTAGTCTTATCTTTCTTCTCCCTTTCCTCCTTGTTGGAAAATCTAGTGGTTTGAAAGCACCTTGTTATGCAATGAAACAAATGATTTTCTCTAGTGAGCTACTAGTTGAGCTTAAGCATTTTCCTTTTCTTATATTTCAGCTACTGGGATACTTTGCAGAACGAATGATTTCGGAGGAGACGCTGGTGAGAAATCGTGTTATGCAGAGGAACTACTTTAATCAGGTACATGATGATGCTCATTTTTTTTTAATTTCCAGACAATTAAGAATCATGGTGTTCAATGGCTGCCGAGTGTAGTGAGTGATTTGTGCAGTACAACTTTATTTAAACCATTTTGACTAGTACGTTGGTCATATGTATATTTGATTCCCGAAAAGATCTTCTTGAAACAAAATTTTTCCAAAGTATCTTTCCTTGGTTTGATGGGTTTTTCTCGGACTTCCATATGCAATGACAGATAAAAAAGGGCGGTGGTGTAGTATGGTAACTTCAATTGGAATATAGATAATGAAGTATAGCCTGTTTATTGACCGCTTGTCTAATCGATTGTCAAAGGTTATGCTTTTAGACTTGTAAAAGTGGGTGTTGCATTCCGTTAGTTTCATAAATGATTTATTGATGCATCTGGGCATTTCTTCAGATCATTTTAATCTCGATCAGAGAATTGATATGCTTTCTAATATGGTGCACTCTCTCTTCAGCTTGTCATTGCATTTACGTATTGGCGTGACGGAGACCTTGTCAACTGCAAGTACAGGGATATCAACAAGCGCTTCTTTCAGGTTTCTTGTAATAAATGTTATTTTGTTTGCCGAAGAGATACATAAATGCCCCGCTTATTCTTGCTTCCTCTGCAGTCAATATCCCTGTTGCATGGATCCCTATTGTGCTATTTGATTGATCAATTAAAATTATTGTTTTGATAGTCCATAGACCCAAGCTTGGCCACCTCAATTTCTTTAATTCTATTTCTCCATTCCTTCAGGAAAAAGATACAGAAAAAGTATTCTATGGACTGGATGATATACGGACAGCCGAAGATATAATCATTGTATGTTTCTTTTTTCCAATTCTTTCACTTTTCATAAACTTTACTTGTGCAGAGCCTAATCCTTTTTCATATCATAGGTCGAGGGAGAAATTGACAAGCTTTCGATGGAGGAAGCTGGGTTTAGAAATTGTGTAAGCGTACCTTGTGGTGCACCTGCCCGTGTATCCGAAAAGAAAGTGCCACCTGAGGAGAAGGTTTGTTAGCCTCTTTATTTCTCAATCTTTTGGCAAAATAGTTCCCTTCTCTTCGATAGTCTATGTCCTTAATATTACACTTGCTTGCGCGTTTCTTGTGAAGCCAGGACACGAGTTATCAGTATCTTTGGAAATGCAAAGAGTACTTGAAAAAGGTTGGCATTAGCTTTGCTGCTTCTGGAAATTGTCATTTCGAAATTTTTTCAGGTCCTTCGGATCCACGATTGATAGTTAAAATAAATGTTTAATAGGCATCTCGCATTATCCTTGCCACTGATGGAGATCAACCTGGTCAGGCGTTAGCAGAAGAGCTTGCTCGCCGCCTCGGTAAAGAAAGGTTAATGGATCCTAACACTTCTATTATCACAATGCAAGAAATTTCCAGTGCTAACCAGTTTAGAATCTCGGCTATTTCTTATGGTCGTTCAGATGTTGGCGAGTCAGATGGCCTAAGAAGAACGAAAACGACTATTTCAAAGACGCAAACGAAGTTAGTTGCTAACAGCTTGCCATGCCCTTATTCAAATCAAGCATTTACTTCAGTCCTTACCTTAATGTGGAAGATAATCCCTCTCTTAAAACATGGTCAGGTTCTTATGTATCTGGGCCCTAAAGCACTTAAAGAGGCAGTTGAAAATGCTGAGTTATACCCTATAAGTGGTCTATTCAACTTTAGAAATTACTTTGATGACATTGATGCCTACTACCAACAAAGGCTGGAGCACGACCTTGGTGTTTCGACAGGCTGGAGATCTTTAAATCAACTGTACAATGTAAGACGATATGTCAGCATAATGTTTAAAGTTCATGATCCTTTGCCATATTGGAAGATCCATCATACTCTTAAGTGCTTGCCTTACAGTTGATCGGACATGGTTATGACTATTAATTTCGTACTGGAGTCCTCCTACTTCTGTTCCTTGATACGTCTTCGGTTATAGCGAGCCTTTCCATTTCTTTTCTGACTTTATACACTTTCATCAGGTTGTACCAGGAGAGTTGACGATTGTAACAGGGGTTCCGAATTCAGGAAAGAGTGAATGGATTGATGCTCTTCTATGCAACCTTAATGCCAGCGTTGGCTGGAAGTTTGCTCTGTGCTCTATGGAAAACAAGGTACACTCATTAGGCCCTTCGTAATGTTTCACCCTATCTGCTTTCCCTCGACACTAGTTGGTATTTGTCGATTGCTCAGTGGCTGTGTCTTCATTGGCCAGACTTCGGTAAATTCTCTATACATATAGTTTCTGACTCATGTAGTTTGAGTTGTAGTGCGTTGTTTCTTTCGATATGTTAAGACACATCTTCTCATGGAAAGTACGGTGTGGCAACTGTTTGCTGTCTGATACCCGTTTTGTTTCACTATTTTTAGGTTAGAGATCATGCCCGTAAACTCTTGGAGAAGTACATTAAAAAGCCTTTTTTCGACGTACGGTGAGTTGGTGTAGGATCCTCTTTGTTTTGAGTATTCAATTCGATTGTCTTCTTTTAAAATCTCTGTATGCCATCTCTCAGTAGGGTTCCAAGTACTCATGTTTGAGCTTTCTCAACACATGTTTTTTCTGTGATTGCTCCTCTAGGGTCCTTGTTCTATTTTTCCTTTGGAACGCATCAAAGAAATTCCATGTGTTTGAAGGAGTGAAGGCGTATTTAGATAGCAGGAGAAAATAAGAGTTTCTCCAGTTGATGTGGAAGTATGTTCTATTAGATCACTGGATTATCCCATAATCTTTGAAGCTTTAGTCGTTGGTAGCATTTATGGCTTTGCTAAATGCCCGACTCTGGATGACGTGAAAAATATGTCACCTTTGTTGACCATCTCTTTGTTTCTATTTGTACGCTACACATGGGTTCCTTTTACATGAATTTCACGATGACCACTAACTAGTAACTCATTTCTCCTCTTGTCCAAAACAGGTATGGTGAATCTGCTCCGCGAATGAGTGCTGAAGAGCTGAAGCAGGGCAAGGAATGGTTGAATGATACATTTTACCTCATAAGGTGCTCCCAATCTCCTAAGTACAGCTCAATAAATTTAAAGTCTCCTTTGACGTTTGCTTTAATTTGATTTGAAACGTGCAATACAGTGAGTCCGAGGTTATGTATCAGCTGGATTTAATTTGAGACTCATTTTGTCCTGTATTTGAATACACGGATTTATATGAAGTTTCATATGCCTGCTCTGATCATATCTAAACCATTTTAACAACCTTTGCTTTTTGACATCTGTTAGTTTTGGCTTCTTTTCTTAAGCAATTCTCAATCCCAGGGAACGGAAAATTTTCTCCTTTTTTGATGGACACTACGATCACTCCATTATATGTCAGTTTTGACAATTGATCATGGGGTTGACTTGGTAAGAAACTGTATGCTTTACTGTCTTCTGACATCTATATGTTGTCCCTCTGTGCCATGGAATAGGTGCGAAGATGATGCCTTACCGAATGTGAAATGGGTTCTCAATCTTGCAAGAATAGCAGTCATGAGGCATGGTATCCGGGGCCTCGTAATTGACCCCTACAACGAGCTCGATCATCAACGTCCTCCTAACATGTAATCTCTCGTCCCCTTCAGCATTGCGGCAGATAAACATTTTGCTGCGATCCGTCCAACTATTTTTTTAACATGAAAGTTTACTTGCGTAGGACCGAGACAGAATATGTGAGTCAGATGCTTACGCTGATCAAGCGCTTCGCACAGCACCACTCGTGTCATGTTTGGTTCGTAGCGCATCCCCGACAGGTTTGCACCGTCGCAAAGCACTGCCCTTCTTTTTTTGCCATGATTTCTATGTACTGATCTATTCGTTCCAACATCAACAGTTGCACCACTGGGTTGGAGAGCCTCCTAGTTTGTATGACATAAGTGGCAGTGCCCACTTTATAAACAAATGCGACAATGGGATTGTCATTCATCGTAACAGGGATCCAGAAGCCGGGCCTATCGATCAAGTACAGGTGTGTGAACTATTTTTGGCTTGCTCTTATACCTACCTTCTAATACCTCAATCTTGCCGTTTACTTTCGCAATTTGCGAGACCACGAGCTTTAAAACTTGTACCTTTCAGGTATGTGTGCGCAAGGTACGCAACAAAGTTGCGGGAACTATAGGAGAAGGCCTTTTGTCATATGATAGGTACTTGTTCGATCTGAAATGATGCATATGTTCGTGTTGCTTTCGCTTAG
>SOPF01027825.1:0-72249 GCA_012979155.1 Hypericum perforatum
GCAGCCGAGAACTTGAGGATCAGCTACAGATGTGCCATCTCGGACATGCCGTTGGCACACCGGGTTGCGAGGATGGAAGGATTAAACCAAGTGAAGAGGCCAAGACATGGGGGTCTACTTTCCATTGGTCCCTGCAACACAAGGAGGAAGTTTCAAGCGGTGACATCAGAAGCTTCTACTATAGAACCAAAGGTAATCCCTGATCATTGTTTTTGTGACCAATTTGCCGCAAATTTAGCAACTAAAAGCAAAACTAACCCCTTAGAAGAAATATAATTGAAGTGTAAAAGAAACGCATCACAGCCAACAAGTGGCACCTGCGTGTTCACGGGTCTAATTTAGTGCCAGGGACCCACCAAGACCTGATTCGAAGTTCATGTTCACCTTGTCCATAAAGAAAAGTATAACAAGTGATATTTTATTCCCTGAGAAAAGCAGGATTAGTTGACAACCAGAGAGCATCTCCTCTGGCTTTCCCTCAACACAAATCCATCCCGGCAACCTTAC
Organism: Hypericum perforatum; assembly: GCA_012979155.1. Lineage (NCBI taxonomy): Eukaryota > Viridiplantae > Streptophyta > Magnoliopsida > Malpighiales > Hypericaceae > Hypericum > Hypericum perforatum. Next base: position 508 of record SOPF01027825.1, read on the forward strand.
CTGAAAAATTATGCAGGTTGCTACTACTTACGACGAAAAGATGCTAGCAAACTATGTGCCAGTTTATGTCATGCTCCAAGTAAGTGTTCAGTTGAAAAATCTTCCAGAAATGTCAAATTTTGTACTAAACAGATTATATGTCGGAGAACTGATGCTATCAATTTTTTCTTTCCTTATAATAGTTAAATGTGATCACCGTTGATAATGTTTTCGATAAAAGAGATGCACTAGAAAAGCAGCTCAAGGAGCTAAGAAATGCTGGAGTAGATGGGGTAATGATCGACGTTTGGTGGGGGATTGTGGAGGCCAAGGGTCCCAAGCAATATGATTGGAGTGCCTACAGGAGCTTGTTCGAGCTGATTCAACAATGTGATCTAAAGCTACAGGCAATAATGTCTCTGCATCAATGTGGTGGCAATGTGGGAGATGTCGTTAACATCCCACTGCCCAAATGGGTACTTGATATTGGAGAAACTAACCCTGATATCTTTTACACAAATAAGGCAGGTAATAGAAACAAGGAGTACCTCACAATTGGCGTCGATCATGAGCCTATCTTTGGTGGAAGAACTGCAATAGAGGTTGGTGATAGATTCGCCATCTCATTCATAAGCTTACACTCCTCACTTGTTGAATGTACAGGGCAGGATCTCAACATATCACACCACTTGTTAGGTTGGAGAGCAAAAACATGACCAAAATGCTAAGACAGAGAAATGATACTCAAGTTTGCCCTTTAAATTTGCAGAAAATGTAGAACAACTACATAGCATCAATCAAAATATTTATCGGCAATGATTAGAAAGTTATGACTCAGCAGCTTCATATTTTGCTCTTTGTTAAGTTGCATGTTGATGGTCACGTATGTCTTCCAAGTGATTGATTACGTCTCTAAATCTCCAACTCATTTAATTGAGATTGTTGACCTTTTTCAAGCTATATAGAGACTACTTGAAGAGCTTCAAAGAGAATATGTCAGACTTTCTTGAAGCTGGACTGCTAATAGATATAGAAGTAGGCCTGGGGCCTGCAGGGGAGCTGAGATATCCTTCTTATCCAGAAAGTCAGGGGTGGGTGTTTCCTGGCATTGGGGAATTCCAGGTTCCATATACTTCCCACAATCAAATGAAACTCAAAGGATGGTTGAAATTCTAGGCTTTCTGACATATATCCAACATGCTATACAGTGCTATGACAAGTATCTCAAAGCAGAATTCGAGAAAGCAGCAACTGAAGCAGGTCACCCAGAATGGGGACTGCCCGACAACGCTGGGGAATATAATGACACACCTGAATCAACGGAGTTTTTCAAAACAAGTGGGTCATACCTTACTGAAAAAGGAAGGTTCTTCTTGACTTGGTATTCCAGCAGGTTACTGATTCATGGAGATGAGATCCTAGAGGAAGCAAACCGGATTTTCCTTGGTTACAGAGTTAAAATAGCTGCTAAAGTACGTCTAACAACCTGATTTCTTGTCCGAGAAACATGAAAGACAAGGTAATCATGCTACTTTATATTCAGTGCAGGTTGCTGGAATACATTGGTGGTATAAGACAGACAGTCATGCCATAGAGCTTACTTGTGGTTATTACAATTTAAAAGACAGAGATGGGTACCGATCAATTTCAAGGATGCTATCACGGCACCATGCTGTTTTCAATTTCACATGTCTTGAGATGAGAAACACAGATCAAATAGTTGAAGCTAAAAGTGGAGCACAAGAACTTGTTCAGCAGGTAGAAACACAATATTTTATACTCTTTTAAGTCAATCTAGCATGGTTTAAAGTTTCTTATGACTGAATAAATGTCTCAGACGGCAGACCCAGTTTGTAACTTAAAAGGAGCAGTGTAGCATTGCAACGCTGAGTTAAATAATCAAATTAGCTCTCAAACATTTCCATTTCTCTTGTATGAGCAGGTTCTGAGTGGCTGTTGGAGAGAGAGCATCAAAGTAGCGGGAGAGAATGCACTTCCAAGATATGATGCTGCAGCTTACAATCAGATCATTTTAAATGCCAGGCCTAATGGAGTCAACAAAGAGGGCTTACCACAGTTAAAAATGTTCGGTGTCACATACCTTCGCCTATCGGAGGAATTATTAAAATCAAGCAACTTTAATATATTCAAGACATTTGTAAAGAAAATGCATGCAGATCAAGTAAGCAGATACCAACAGAAAAGCCACATAAAAGTAGCAGCAGTATAGTCACTAACAGTCTGATTTTTATATATTCTTTCTATTTTCATATGCTTCCATTTTCTTTCAGGGATACTGCTCAGATCCCAGCAAGTACGGCAACAAAATAGGTCCACTGGAAAGGTCAAAACCAAAGATTCCACTTGAAGTACTTCTGGAAGCCACAAAGCCAACAGAGCCATTTGCGTGGGACAAGGAAACAGATATGAAGGTTGATGATGCAGGTCTACTTACATATTTGATAAACAAGATCAAATCTCTGTTTTCCAAATGAGGACACCAGAAACAATAAGTAAAATAGCTATCGTGATAGATATACACCATTAAAAACCTGCAATTCCGCACTGAGGCTAAACTTGGTATTTTATTGAATATAACTCAAAGAGACATTGCGCTTTTATCTTTTGGGTTAACTATGTCTTACCAATAATCACCACACGAACATATTCCATCTTTGATGTGGTGAAATCTACGAATATCACGCATGACTATCTCCCTGCAAGTGAGTTTAGATATAAGCTTGATTACAGTGTGGCAATCAGAACATACACGGAGGTTCTTAGTGATTCTTATAATGGTCCCCGGACCTGTGTTAATGAGGGAAAATCCTATTGCTAGTCTCTCACTATGGTCCCAAAGAATTCTTTCTTTTACTTCTTCTTCAACATTATATAGCACAGAAGTTGTATCAGGCTTGTAACCGATCTCTTTCAATTGCCAATTTATTTCTTTTAACTTGGCATATATAGCTTCCGTCTGCTTGTGGGATTTATCACCAACTAAAAACCGGTGGACAATCTTATCCAACTCAACAAAGCTACAACCCGGAGGCTTCGTCAATCCCTTCCTTCTAACCATTTCTCTGACCGTTTCAACATCATCCCACTGTTTCTCAGAAGCATAAATGTTTGAGAGGCAGATGTAGCTCCCTACCTGGTATTGCTTCATATCAAAAACCTTTTCTGCTACAACCTTTGCCAGCTCCATATTCCTATGTAGTCTACAGGCATTAAGAAGCGCAGCCAAAATGTCAATAGTTGGATTAACTTTCATGTTTATAGTAATCTCATATGCTTTGTCTAAGTGACCTCCTCGGCCTAGGAGATCCACAAGACATGAATAGTGTGAAACTGCTGGCTCCATATTCCATTCCCTGGTCATCCTGTGGAAAATCTCTTTACCCACCGCAACCATTCCCGCATGGCTACAAGCTGACAGAACCGAAGTAAGAACAGCATCGTCTGGACTTATGTTGTTGCCAATCATTTCATTAAAAAGCGAGACTGCTTCTTTACCTTTACCATGAATTCCATATCCATTAATCATGGTACTCCAAGTGACGAGACTTTTCTCGGGCAGCTCACAGAAAGCATGATGAGAGCAAGCCAAGCTTCCACATTTAGCATACATATCTACAAGTGCTGTTCCTACAGCGGTGGTCAGACCAAAGCCTTCCTTAAAAATAAATGCATGAACAGACATGCCAAATTGCAGAGCTGTGACCTTATTACATGCTCCAAGAACGCTTGTATATGTAACTTGATCGGGCTTTTCTGAACCTTCTAAAACCATCAGACAAAAAGTCTTCAAGCTTTTAAAGGCATCCTCCTTTCTTGTATAGCCAGCAATCAAAGAATTCCATGACACAGTATCTCTTAATGGTATCCATTCAAACACACTTCTAGCATCATCCATCAACTTACACTTACTATACATCTCAATTAGAGAATTTCCCAACAACCGATTCACAAAAAAATATCTATGACGAAGAAGATAGCCATGTATCTCCTTTCCATGCTTGACCGCCTCAAGCTCAGCACAAGCAGACACCAACCCGAGCAAACTGACACCATCTGGAACCAACCCACCATCCCTCATCGAATAAAACACCACCAAACCCTTTTTTGGATCGCCATTCCTCACATAACCGGAAGCCAAAGAATTCCACGAAGTCAAGTCTCTATGAGGCATCATATCAAACACCTTCCTGGCCAATCCCATCTCCCCAAACTTCCCGTACATAGCCATCAGCGCATTTCCGACATAAACATCCAACTCGAACCCACTAACCACAACCTGACCATGTACCTTCCTCCCTATTCCCAGGTCCCCCAAATCCCCACACCCCATGACCACAAACGGAAAAGTATAATTATCCGCCACCCGCCCCAACCCCAACATCTCCCTATACAACGCAACAGCCTCCCGGGGGAACCCGTAGGAGGCGTATCCACGAATCATAGAGTTCCACAGGAAGGAATTCTTCTGAGACATTCCGTCGAACACCACACGGGCGCTCGCCATCGCGCCACAGGAAGCGTAAAAGGCGGCGACTTTGGTGGCGAGGTAGGCGTTGGCGAGGAGGGTTCCGGAGGTGATGGAGTAGGCGTGGAGCTGGCGTCCTTGGGAGACGGATTTGGAGTTGGTCAGGGATTGGAAGAGGGCCCCACATTGGAGGGAAGTGGGGGGATCTGGAGACGGAGATTGGAGACGTTGTTTGGTGTGGGTGTGAAGTGGTTTGTTGTGGGGCCCACCAAACTTGAGGAGGGTTCGGACAACTAGAAGACGCATTCATGGAACAACGACAACAACATAAGCCGTTTACGAGGAGAGACAGAGTGAGTGCAAATTAACAAATGTAGGAAGGAAGCGGGAAAGAAACGAATTACGATTTCTTTTAAATGATAATTTTTTGGGAATACTCACATTAATTCCACATATAATGTATTAAGAAGTATTTTTTTATTTCAAAAATATGGAATTTTAAAATACAACATGACGCGTTGATAACGAGAAGAGGACAATGTCTCACACGAAATCTTTCGATCGTATACATTATCTGATTGTTTTGACGTTTCGATTTCTACAAATCTGCTAATTATTATTTTTTTTTAAACAGGTTCTGCTCCAACAAATATCATACTTTTTTTTTTGAATTTTACGTTTACTTTATTGAACTTAAATTTTTGGGTTTTGGTTCTCTCCGAAACAAAGTTTTTTTTTCTTATTCGCAAGATGTGGGTTTGAAACTCTGACCTCATGAAAAAGAGTTAATATCGATTGTAAATATCATACATTTATGTCATGAAAAAGAGTTAATGTCATTTTAACCACCGTACATCTGTAAATATCATACATTTATGTACTTGAATTCTAAAAAGACATAGATGTTTTATATTTGTCTTTTTCCGGTGAAAAAATGTGTATATTTGTTGGCGCACTAAGGTTGCGCTTATTTGTGTCGAGGAAGACGTTACGTACATTTCCAAAAAAGGCACTGGTACCTACTTGGCGGATAATATGAATTGTCGGGATACGTTGTAAGAGACTAGCAACATTCATAATCGTGGAAAAGTTTACTTTAGTGCTTTTTAGTTTCATGGATTATTATTTCAGTATCATGTAGTTTCAAAATATTAAAATATGTCCAAATTATTTCAATTTTTATTACTAAAACTCCATCAGACTATTTAATAAATTTTTAGTGGAACATCGTCGTTTTGATGCCGATGTGGAGTGCAACGTGACCGTGAATGTGATTAGTCGTGATGACGTGGCAAGAGTGACAAAAAGTTCATTTTAGTTCCACATTCTTATATATTTTTCAAAAATCCTGTATAATAAGTAAATGAACTATTAAAAAAATACTTAATTAAGCTATACGACCAAATCTAAACAATTGGAGATGAAACCTAATTTGAAAAATATTAATTGATCGGGGATGAACATGGCACTCCTCGTCGCCTCCCTCCCTTAGCCGACCTCTCCCTCGGGATGGTGCCCTCTGCTCCTCGGGGTGAAAGTCGCTGAGAGTGACAACGGCGCCGGACTTCCGAGGCTGCAATTTTTTTTTTATTTAATGTCATTAGTATGCTCATTTCGAGAAGAAGAGTTAGTTTATTAGTTTATTATTTTCTTATTTTTTAATGGTATATAAGTCTAAATTTTTAATAGGTAATTCATTTATTATTATATAGGATTTTTGAAATATCATAAAGGAGTATGGAACTAAAGTGAATTTTTTTCACTCTTGCATGGCAGCACAACTAATCTAATTCAAACTTCATGTAGGTGTTAAAATGATAAAGTTCCACAAAAAAATTCTGAATCCATCAAATAGATCTATTAGTAATAAAAATTGAAATAATATTTTAGAATCATATGTCACTAAAGTAATAAGCGGCGAAATCACATATTAGAATAAAATGTTTACTAGTAGAGTGATTTTATTACTATGGTTTTGATAAATAGAGTAAGTTTATTACTAATCGACATAAAAATACACATCAAACCAAATTACGCCATAATAAAAAAATCCTTGAACTCTCTGTTTGGCAGGGTGCAAAGGAGGAACAAGAGAATACAACGCGGGTTCCTTAATTTTTTTCCCCTACCAAACAAAGCACCAAAGTAGACCTAATTAACAAAATGACAAAGAACCCATAATCTACGCACTCTCTAGCTAAGTGGCTAGCTAAACTCCCATGGCCTTCAAGATTTCTCGAGCAAATCATGTTAGGAAATCAGTGTTGGAAATAAGTAGCGAAATCTGGAAGTGGAAACTGAAAGATTAAATCATCGTAAATCGAGTTGGTTAGTATGCAGTGATTCGATAGTTAACTCTTAATTAAAAAAAATTGTTACATAAACTATTAGATTGCATAGCATCAAACCATCGAACACAATCACAGTAAACCATCAAAAAACAAAATAACAAACCATCGAAACCAAGAATAACTTCTTCTTGAAACAGCCGTTCTTCTACCGGCTTCGCTTCCTCTATGTGAAACTGCCTTACCATCGTCGGAGACCGCCCAAGTTTCGGCACCTCAATATCCGATCCCTTCTTAACTACCATCGTCCAACAAACTCCCCTTAGTTCGAATCAAAAACCCTAACTAGGTGAACACATGTTAAATCTCTCCGGAAAATGTTCCATTCATTTTAGATATGACCAAAAAAGCACCAAATCTAGATTTTCTATTTTCACTTCTTTTTTATTTATTTTAAGCGAGAGAAAAAAAAAGAAAGAGTGTGAGGGATGAGAGATAAAGTATTAATGGATGAGGGGTGGTGGTGACGGCTCTAACAAAAAAAAGGAAAAAAAGAGGGGGAGGGGAGAGAAGAAAAGGAGGGTTTCTTTTTTGGCCTCGGACCCAACACCATACAGTACTCTTTTCAACATCCTGCACCAGATCCAAACTTTGTTAATGAGGCCTAAATTGGCAAGTGATTGTTATTGGAAAGTGCTACTAAAAAGTAAGATGAGGAAACACCTGATAGCTAGGGCTAGATTAGTTGAGTTGGTATGACCTTGGTTTTTGTATTGTATTTATAGACACAAACCAAATAATAGCGTAGCAGAAGGGTAACTTTCTTGGCTAAAAAGGGTAGGAACACAAGAGTGTTGCTTGTCTTAAATTGGTAAGAGTAGGGATCAGATTTATGATACCATAGTTGGTTAGGTTTTGATTTATTTTGTTTTCTGTTTCGTATGGTTGGCGATGGGTAGGGCAGAGTAGGGTAAGGTATTGGTACGATCTTATGGCCATATCCTAGTTAAAAAAAGTCTGACCCATACCTTACCTTAGACCTTTAAAAATTTTCATTACTAGACACATACCCTTGAATTAAATGCGATATATTTTTTAACACAAAATTTTAATTTTTTATATAGAATTTAACTAAATCATAATTAATATATTAAAATTTATTAAGAAATATCTAATATATCACTAAAAAAATTATAAAAGTTAATTTCATAAAACATATTTCAGAATATTTAAGAAATATATCATATTTTATAAAGAAAAAAATAATAAAAAAAGTCTAATTATGTTTAATCATGATTTAATGAGGGTCTAGTTAGGGTAGGGTCTAAATTAGGATAAATGGGTAAGGGTATGGTGAAAATTTATAAGATTCATACCATACCCTAGACCTTACCTTTAAATGTAAACCTATACTCATACCTTACCTTAGACCCAGTTGAATTCAACAGATTCTCGGTCCACGGAATTAGAGTAGGGTCCAACTTGCAGGATATCGACATTCTATCATTCCTAGTGTTTCGTATATTACTCCAAGAAATTACCCTTTGTACCTGCTTCACATGGGAAACATATTCAATGGAAATTACCCTTTGCATCCATTATGTGACTCGCCTACCGTCCCGTTTGGTCATGGTTTTTGTTGGTTTAAGTTATGGTAATATTTTTGAGATTTTAAGGTCGAGATAAATATTTTTATGGGGGTACTATTTTTTATCACACAGTTTTTTCTTACAAATTTTAGTGTGGTAGAATTAGACGAAATTAACGATTTGCAACATACCATGTGAAGGGAAATATCATTATCGTAAGCTTTAATATATTTACCATGATGTTAATTAATATATTTACCTTTCCAAAATAAACTTCTGACAAATGTATGATTTGGTATAGTTTTGCAGATTTTATTTTCTTTTTTCTTAATATATGGTTGTCATTCAGGTTTCTGCTTCGCAAGCCTACTATTAGGAAACTAATAACTATAATAGAAAAGTTGTATAATATTTTTTTATGATTGAGAAAAAATAGATGATAAGTGCGATTTTGTTGAGAATACACATCGTTTGGATTAAGAGTGAGGCATAATTTATATGTGTTTAGAATTGAATAATCCATTGTCTTAAAAGTTTGGATTGAGTATAGAAATTTAACATTGTAACAAAATAAATTGATCACGTGTTTATCGTAATGTTCGCACAAATCACATTTCTTAAAAATTTGGTAAAATAAAATTCAGTGTAATCTTTTATGCCATCTCATTTGAGGAAGTATATTGAGAATCACACATCGATTAATTTAGTGTTAAAAATTATTACTCTAAAATTTTGGATTGAATATAAAAATTGTAAATTTTTTATTACTTATCACTTATTTGTATATGGAGCTTAGAATTTTCATATACTAAACGAACGGCTGTCGAAGGATGATCCTCTGAACCATACGTGTCGTTGTAACCAGTGCTCTTCCCCAAGTTAAATTTTTTTTGGTCAGTACCTCTTTGGTCATAATTTAAACAATACAAATGAGATTATTGTACTAAACTAATTTCATAAAATTATGAAACACATTAAAAATATATATATTTCAAACATAATATTTCAAAATTGTACAATTATTTTTTTTATAATTTTTGTAATCCAAAAATCTAATTATTTGGATTCAAAAATTTGTATAAAATTATCAAAAAAAATTTAAAAAAATTTGTTTAAACTGAAAAAAGTTGGAAATGGTAAAAATAATTTTTTATATTTTTTTCCTAATTTTTTCCATTTTTTAAATTTTTATCGATTTTATAATAAAAAATTTAAAAAAAAGAAAATGCTGTTGGGCGACGTGGCCCAATCAGAGCAGGCCACGTCATGTCGCCCATGTCGCGCCTCAGCTGGAGAGGCGAGGAGCGCCTCGCTGACATGCGGGGGCGCCGCGCTTGTCAGGGAGGCTCGTGGCACGCCCAATGGCGTGCTGCCACGTGTCAGCCCGGGGCCAAACGCCTGGTCTAAGCATTTCAGAGACCAAGCGGCGCTAGGGCGTTAGTTATCTTTTTAGTCTCTTCTAATAAGAAAGTAGATTCCCTTCTTTCAAGCAACAACAACAAACCCATCTTAAAATGACCCGTTAAAAATTATTGTATGTATGGTCTGATAAAAACAGTGTAAGTCTTTAAACATGAGATGGGAGAATCGAATCTCATGATTATCTAAATCTGAAATTGTAAAAATAATTTACAGTTAACAAAAAAAAAATACCCGTGAAAAGAAGTCATGCACAAATTTAGGCTTGATCGAATTATATTTGAGGCTTCATCAATGGGGTATCGATTTCTTTAGATTGGCAACTGGAGAACGTTTCCTCTTTAGCTAGACTGGACCCTTAGTCTTTTGTGCTCTTGTAGTCTCGTTCATATTCTTTGTGCGCCTAATCGGACTCTTCATCCGGACTGGACATTTTGACTCTCTTATGTTCAAATTTTTCAAAGTAACATTTAATATGAAAACAAGGTTAATTCTTAAAAAAGGATTATATTTAAGGAGAGTCTATTGAAAACGTTGCATTGATTTATAAGTTTATAAAATATGTCAATTCATTGCGATAATTTTAGTAAATTGCAATTTTAGAGCAAAATGGTCGCTGTGATATATTATTTGGACCACGATTCAGGCCGCACAAATAATAGTTGAGTGAGTAACTAATATGTTTGTAATGGGGTCCAGTTTCTACGAGCAAATTAATAATTTTTTTAATTAATTTTCCCTTGTGAATGCTCTTAAGACCGAGTGCCCTATACTCCCGTCATTATCATGGCCTCTTTATACAGGTCATTGGGCCTCGTGGATTTCGTTTCCTTTGAGACGAAAATGGCAATAAGAAAACGACACGCTATGAGCGTCCAATTTTTTTTTAGATCCTATTCTAAATCTTATTCTATTAGATTAGAAATGCTTATACCAGGAGTCGAATCTTGAACTTCACCCCACCCTGCCCCACCATGCCACTGGACCAAATGGTCTCCGGCATGAGCGTCCAATCTTTTTTAAGAAAACGACACGCTTGTTCGAGTGAAAAATTATTTCATTCCATTTGTCGGAGGGCTGCTCTGAGGAGGCCTCTTAGACTGCCAGAGAGACCTAAATTTGCGAATATCAATTATAAGCAGGGTTTTAAAAAATATGGTCCGACCGGAGATTCGACCGGTCAGACCGTAAATCAAGGTTCAGGGCGGATCATTTTTATGTTAAAAAAATAAAGTTTGGTCGGACCAGACAATTTTTGGCTTGACCGGATGATTTGTCCAGAAAATCTGGTCAGACTGGGTAGTTCGACCAGAAATTTGAAATTTGTTTATATTTTTTATAAAATTTATATATTATTTACCTTTGTACCTATCTATATTTCAAAAAATTACTTAAAAATTAGAAGGAAAAAAAAATCTAGTCCGACCAATAGTTGGACCAATAAGACCGGCTGACTCGGAGATCGGACCCAATTCTGGGTCGACCTCTGGGTATTTTTTAAAATCCTCATTATAAGATCATTTATTGACAATATAACGAATTTTTTAAGCAGCATAACACGGACCGGTTCGGGTCGATTCTTTTATTCTTAGGTTGGAGAACTGAACTAGAACCGACAACTAAAATGCTTGTAGTTTTGAGCTCTGCACTAAACCAATTACCTTATGGTTCTTGACCAAACTAAAAAATTTGGTTTAGTTCTCACCCCAAATTGAAAATTGATGTCTTATGTTTAATCTTAAGATTGTGTTATAAAATTTTTGTTACTTATAAAAGATTGTTGAAAAAATGTACAGTAGAAATAAATTAAGTAGAGAATAGATAAAAGTATGAAAGCTCATGCACTTAAAAAGGTTTGATAAATGTCGAGTAACGGGTTCAATATTTTATTCACTAAAGTCGCAATTATTTTATTTTACTTTATTGCGTGCACTTGTTTACGCAATACAGAGACCGAGCAGAAAATTTATGAAACCGCACTAAATTTTCATTTCGTCGTAGTTTTTTTGTGAGTTTTTTATTTGGGTGGGAAAAGGTTTTTGTATCGTTTAGCTAAGTACGTTGGGTCATTTTTATGTTAATCTCTTGTTCATATTGTTGTGGTGTGCAATTAATAATTGACTACCGTCACTGTTACTATCTTTTTCTATGAGGGATCACTATCACATATCTCAGAGATTTCGTTTCCTTGTGAAATGAAATTGGCAGCTCATTAGATTCAATCGGCACCCAAATCATAATTATAAAGTCTATTTCTACTGAAAACTTTATTATTAAAAAACAATTAGAAATTAACGGAACATAATTTCAAACAAAATATCTACAATATTATGACATTATACATAATTTTATAATCCATGATTGCAGCATATAAAATATATGATTTTTACTCGAACTTCACAAAACTAAATAAATAAAAATCATAAAAATAACTTACAATACTATAGCTCGATATTCTCAAGAAAATATTGAGAATGTGGTAGAGTCTGGTGCTAATGTTATGGATTTAAAGATTGTAGGCAATAGTAACAAGTAAAAAAAAAGAGAGTAGGAGAAAACATTGTAGACTTCTGATTAATATCTCAAGAATGGACATCAAATGATAATACATGGATCTATGTTTAGGCTAAAAAAAATAACTAACCTATAAGTCTATAAACCACTAAACTCACTAAACTCACTAAACTAATTTTATAGAGAAATAGTGAACTAAACTAACTTTATGGAGAAGTAGTAAAATGAATGATGGAGTTGTGAAAAATGCCTACATACAATTTTGGGTAATGGATAGAGAACATGAAAAAATGATATTGATATTTCATAATATTAAGAAGTAATTTTTTTAATTTAAAAAATATAGAATATTAAAAGCATTTATTTTTATGTCCATTTTTGTTTGGGGAAGTCCCTAAGTTTTAAGATATTTGTATTCATAGAAACTGAATTACTTATTTTTATTTAATTTAATTAAATATATTAATTAAATTAATTAAAATATTTAGTAATATATAATATGAGGTTACCAAAATACATTAAGTCAAAATACACAATGTGACGCCTGACAAAAAAAAAATACAACGTGACGCGTTAAGGACGAGAGGAGGACAATGTTTGACACGAAATCTTCGACCGATCCATTTTCTAAGTGTTTGGACGTTTCTATTTCTATAAATTTGCTAACTATCCTTTTCTTAACCAGGTTTTGCTCCAACAACTACCATACATTTATGTACTTGAATTTGACAAACACATAAATGTTTATTTTTTTTCCGGTGGAAAAATATGTATATTTGTTTTTTCCGGGGAAAAATATGTATATTTTTAGTGCTAACGTTGCGGTTATTTGCGCCGAGGAAGACGTTACATACATTTCCAAAAAATGCACTTGTACCTTCTTGGCGGATAATATGAATTGTCGGAATATGTTATAAGAGACTAGCAATATTAATAATTACGGAAAATTCACTTTAGTACTTTGTAGTATTATCGATTATTATTTCAGTATCATGTAATTTCAAAATATTAAAATATGTTCAAATTATTCCAATTTTTATTACTAACAGCTCTATCAGACTATTTAAGAATTTTTTAGCAGAATATTATCGTTTCGACGCGAATGTGGAGTGCAACGTGACCTTGAATATGATTAGTCGTGATGACGTGGCAAGAGTGGAAAAAACTTCATTTTAGTTCCACATTCTTATATATTTTTCAAAAATCATATACAATAAGTAAATCAACTATTAAAAAAAAATACTTGATTAAGCTATACGATAACACCAAATCTAAACAATTGGAGATGAACCCTAATTTCAAAAATATTAATTGATCGGGGATGAACACGGCACTCCTCGTCGCCTCCCTCCCTTCGTGGAGCGAGCGGTTCTTCGCTGACCTCTCCCTCGGGATGGAGCCCCTCTGCTCTTCGAGATGAAAGTCGCTGAGACTGACAACGGCGCCGGACTTGAACATGAAGAAGTAGAGATTCGGTCACTCGAGTTCAATGGGTCTGCATGGTAGGTGCCGGAAGGTTAGGGCTGGGCAAGGAAGCTATGCTTATAGAGGCAGTAGTGTAGTCCTGGCGACCAATGGAGGTGGAGAAGAAGTGACATGAAAAATCGTGAATTTTTTTTCATCGGAGATAGAAAATTAGTAAGAAGTAGATTGAATCTTTCGAGGCTGAAAAAAAATTTTATTTCATGTCTTTCGTATTCTCATTTCAAGAAGTTTAGTTTATTAGTTTATTAGTTTCTTATTTTTTAAGGGTATATAAGTCTAAATTTTTAATAGGCAGGAAATTCACTTATTATTATATAGGATTTTAAAAATATTATAAACAAATATAACTAAAGTGAATTTTTTTTCACTCTTGCATGGCCACGATAGCAATCCATGTAGGTGTTAAAAGATATAGTTTAACCAAATAAAATTCTCAATCGGTCAAATGAATAAATAAGAATAACTTAAATTTGTTTTAACGTTTTAGATTACATATTGCTGAAATAATAATCGGTAAAATCATAAAGTATTAAAATGAATTTTATTGTTATTTTGTTTTTGGTAAATAGAGTAAGTTTATTAATATCGACAATAAAGTACATATCACACCAAATTACGCCATAAAAACTCCTTGAACTCTTTGTTTGGCAGGGTACAAAGGAGGAACAAGATAATACAACGCGAGTTCCTTAATTATTGTTTTTTCCCCTACCAAACAAAGCACCAAAGTAGACCTAATTAACAAAATGACAAAGAAACCAGAATCTACGCACTCTCTAGCTAAGGGGCTAGCTAAACTCCCATGGCCTTCAAGATTTCTCGAGCAAATCATGTTAGGAAATCAGTAACGAGATCTGGAAGTGGGAACTGAAAGATTAAATCATCGTAAATCGAGTTCGGATCGTCGTCTTCTTCTTCTTCTTTTTCATCGACGTTCATCATTATGAGCTCATTGTCATGGACCGAAAATTCCTGTGAGTTTGTTGAACTCCCATTCGGGTAATTATCCAAGACATCAGCTGTACCGTTGTTGATTTCCTTCTCCTTATTAATCATATTGCACCCATACATTGGTGGGGCAGCCAGGTGGGGATAATAACTCTCATGAGAAACTGCTTGTGCCGCTATAGAACTTGTACTGGTACTAGAAGGAAAGCAAAGACTCGAAGGCGAGGCAGAAGCTTGGAAGTAGTGGCTCGGGGTAGAGAATCCCGAGGGCTTAGTTGGTCCACCATGAGCACTAAAGAAAGGTATGGTGGTGTTATTAGTTGCACCAAGAAGAGGATCCGTGTGAGGTACTGGTGAAGCGAGGCCAGAGAAAGAACTTGTAAACATCGAGGACGATGGGGGTAACAGTGGTTCGCGGATGTTATTGTTGTAGAGCGAGGAAGCAAGGGAAGAGCTCAACAAGTCACTTAGGAGAAGCACCTCGTTGTAGAGGGAAGCAAGGGAAGGAGGAGGAGGAGGATGGTTATTGCAATTCGCACCGTTCCAATAGGGCGAAAAAGTATCGATGGAAGAGGAGGAAGAAGAGGGAAGAGGGTTCCCGAATGGCGACCGGTTGATGTTGTTGTTATTGTCATGTGTTCTTGTGAAGCGTTGGAGTTGGTTAGGGAAGTTGATGTAAGGGTGGGATCGGAGGAAAGGGGTGTTGGCGAATCGAAAAGGGTCTACGATGCATGTGTTGTTCGGGTAAATGAAGTTGGTTCGAGCCTTGAGCCCACGCATGGCACGGGCCGCGAAGTCATAGGCGTAGGCGGCTTCCTCGGCAGTCTTGAAGGTGCCAAGCCACTTCCTTTCCTTGGAGTGTGGGTCCCTTATCTCGGCCGCGAACCGGCCCCACGGCCGCCTCCTTACCCCTCTGTATTTGGGAGCAGTAGCACCATCTTCCTTTGGCGGCTTCTTGTTTGTGGCGACCGGGCTCGCGGTGGCGGTGGCAGTGTCGTTGGGATGTTGTATTTGGTTGAGGAACTTCATTGAGGCCTAAATTGGCGAGTGATTGTTGTTGGAAAGTCGTACTAAAGAGTATGATAAGGAAACACCTGATGGCTAGGGCTAGATTAGTTGAGTTGGCGTGACTTTGGGTTTTTGTGTTGTACTTATAGACACACAAACCAAATAATAACGTAGCGGGAGGGTAACTTTCTTGGCTAAAAAAAGTAGGAACACAGGAGTGTTGCTTGCCTTAAATTGGTAAGAGTAGGGGTCAGATTTGTGATACCATAATTGGCTAGGTTATGATTTATTTTGTTGCCCGTTTCGTATATTACTCCGAGACATTACCTTGTACCTGCTTCACAAAAATAAATCTTCAGGACTCTTGACAAATGCATCCATTATGTGACTCGCCTACCGTCCCGTTTGGTCATGGTTTTTGTTGTTTTAAGTTATGGTACTATTTTTGAGATTTTAAGGTCGAGATAAATATTTTTATCGGGGTACTATTTTTTATCACACAATTTTTTCTTACGAATTTTAGTGTGGTAGAATTAGACGAAATCAACATACTATGTCAAGGAAAATATCATTATTGTAAGTTATATATACCATGATGTTAATTAATATATTTACCTTTCCAAAATAAACTTCTGACAAATGTATGATTTGGTATAATTTTGCAGATTTTATTTTCGTTTTTCTTAGAATATGGTTGTCATTCAGGTCTCTGTTTGGCGAGTCTACTATAAGAAAAGTATTAACTATAACAGAAAAGTTGTATAATATTTTTTATTCTTCAGAAAAAATAGATGATAAGTGTGATTTTGTTGAGAATCAACATCGTTTGGACTAAGAGTGAGGCATAATTTATATTTGTTTAAAATTGAATAATTCATTGTCTTAAAATTTTAGATTTTGTTGAGAATCCACATCGTTTGGACTAAGAGTGAGGCATAATTTATATTTATTTAAAATTGAATAATTCATTGTCTTAAAATTTTAGATTGGATATAAAAAATTTAACATGTTATCAAAATAAATTGATCACATCTTCATCGCTATGTTCGCACAATTCACATTTCTTAACAATTTGATAAAATCAAATTCAATATATTTTTTTACGCAATGAATTTCATTTGAAGAAACATATTGAGAATCACACATTGATTGTTTTAATGTTAAAAATTATTATTTTAAAATTTTGAATTAATATAAAAATTGTAAACTTTTTATTTATCATATAGCATTTATAACTTATTTATATATGGAGCTTAGAATTTTCACATACTAAACGAACGGCTATCTAAGGACTATCCTCTGAACCATTCGTGTGGTTGTAACCAGTGCTCTTCCCCAGTGTTAAATTTTTTTTGGTCAGTACCTCTTTGTATTATTTTATTGTGTCGCAGATAAGTTAAGCATTTCAGAGACCACGCGGCGATAGGGCGTCAGTCATCTTTTAGTCTCTTCTAATAAGAGAGTAAATTCCCTTCTTTCATGACCCTTTTAAAATTAATGCATAGTATATAGAATGACAACGGATCTTACCTTCTTTCCAAAAGTTCGAAGGTTCAAATCCTATCTCTTGGGAATAGGAAAAAATTTTGTTTAAAAAGAAACAAAGCACAAAACCGTCTAAAACTCCGAAAGTTTAAGTCTAAGAAGCTAAACTTAATATTAAAAAAAATACCCGTTGAAAGAAGTGATGCACAAATTTAGGCTTGATCGAATTATATTTGAGGCTTCATCAATGGGGTATTGATTTCTTTAGATTGGCAACTGGAGGACGTTTCCTCTTTAGCTAGACTGGACCTTAGTCTCGTTCATATTCTTTGTGCACCTAATCGGACTCTTCATCCGGACCAGACCTTTTGACTCTCTTATGTTCAGATTTTTCAAAGTAACCGTTAATATGAAAGCAAGGTTAATTCTTAAAAAAGGATTATATTTGAGGAGAGTTTATTGAGAACGTTGCATTGATTTATAAGTTTATAAAATATGTCAATTCATTGCGATAATTTTAGTAAATTGCAATTTTATAGCAAAATGGTCCCTGTGATGTATTATTTGGACCACGATTCAGGCCGCACAAATAATAGTTTAGTGAGTAACTAATATGTTTGTAACGGGATCCAGTTTCTACGAGCAAATTAATAATTTTTAAATCAATTTTCCCTTGTGAATGCTCTTAAGACAGAGTGCCCTATACTCCCGTCATTATCACGGCCTCTTTATACAGGTCATTGGGTCTCGTGGATTTCGTTTCCTTTTGAGACGAAAATGGCAGTAAAATAAAACTCTATAATCACCCAAGGGCGTACGATTTTCTGCTATGAGGGTCCAATCTTTTTTAAGAAAACGACAACGCTTATAATATATTATTCCATTTGTCGGAAGGCTGCTCTGAGGAGGCCTCTTAGACGGCCAGAGAGACCTCAATTGTTAAAATTGCGAATATCAATTATAAGATCATTTCTTGACAATATAACAAAATTTTATCAACGTTTGGTAGGTAGAATGGTAACTAATCCTATCTTTTTTCAAGAGATTAAAAGTTCAAATCTCATCTCTTGTGAATAGGGAAAAATATTACTTCGTAAGAAAACAAAGCCCAAAATCGTTTAAAAACCTGAAAAATTTAATCCCAATAAACTAAACTTTAAATAAAAAAAAATTATATAACTAAAGTTTTACGCATCATAATACGGTCCGGTTCGGGTCGATTCTATTTTATTATTAGGTTGGAGAACTGAACCATAACCGACAACTAAAATGCTTGTAGTTTGAGCTCTGCACTAAACCATTAATCTTATGGTTCTTGACCAAACTAAAAAATTTGGTTCACTTCTCACCCCTAATTTAAAAGTGATGTCTTATGTTTAACCTTAAGATTGTGTTCTAAAATTTTTGTTACTTATAAAAGATTGTTGAAAAAATGTAAAGTAGAAATAAATTAAGTAGAGAATAGATAAAAGTATGAAAGAAAAGGGAACTTTTTGTCATGGTTTAGTGGGTGTAGTAATAGGAAGACGAACAAATTTAATGAAATTAACATTATAATATTACTTAATTAACATTTTATTTTAAAATGAGTTATTAATGCTGCTTTCCGTAGATGGTGAGGTAATGACATTTCGGATTCAAATTTTTTTTAATGAATTAAATAAATCAACAATTTCTTACAAAATTTCACATAAATATACAAAAGATGAAATTCAACCTTTTTCTCCGATTTTCATCGGCACAAAACGAAATCATAACCTCTTTTGTGCGTTCTTTTCTGTCTAAGTAAAATTATTATATTGATTAAGTTTATACAAGGTCCATATGTAAATATACCTTATCCACGGTACCAATCAAGGCATAACAAAACTGCAATGTTTTTCATTCTTGAACGTTCATATGTACTATGTAGGACCGCAAAATTACCTTTCTAGAAAAATTTTAGAGAACCGGCCGGGAAACGCAGATCATGTAGGACCCAAGTTGCCCTAGCTAGGCAAACAATATTCAAATAATTAATAATTTTTAAAATAATTATCCAATATATATACATTTACTAAATTGAATGATTAATGTTCGAACTCGATAAAATCATTTAACTATATCAAAAATTTCTTAACAAATATTTAATATTTACAACTACTTAAGAATTCCAACATCAAACACTTTCAATTCTAATCATGCATTATACTTACACTCTACCGAGTTCTTAAATCTTGTAAGAGTCGGCCAAAAGGGAGGGCGAGTCTTTAATTTCCCTTCTCTGATTGGAAGGGAGAGTCTCTGGCTAATCACTTGGGTATTTTATGAGTCGATCGAGAAATTGGTTTTTTTACTGAATTTATGTCAGCCATCACTTACTAGTGTAATTATATCTCATTTTTACAAGTTTCTGCGTTCAACAATTTCAAAAAAAAAAAAAATCATTCTCACTGGCAAATTTTTCGAGGGTGACAGTGTGGTATTTTGACTAAAATAATACTAAACTAAATTAGCACAAAATAATCATTCTCCTTAAATTAGGACAAAAGAATCTATTAATCATCTAAAACTCAAATATTAACTAAAATAATACAAAACAAAAAATAAAAATACAAAATCAACTTAAAATTATTTGCGTTTGATGCTTATTTTATACAAACATCATATTTTAACTTCTTATTATTGTAAGTGTATACTATGCTATAATTTTATCTTACTTTTATGCTATTATATATTTTTCTTATGATAAAATGCATCTATCATCTAAAAAGAAGGCTTGTAGTTGTGGATCAATAATATTTATTTTGTTAGAATCAAATAGAGGTTAAAAAAATATTAAGCGATGAAAAAGATGAATGAATACAGATGACAAGACACTTGTGACAATTTTAATATTTTAGTTAAGACTTATATATAACATAGACAAAACAATTTTGACAATTTTTTTTCAATATCATAATCATATATTTTAACTAAATCCATATTCGATGTATTATTGTGTACTGCATTCAAATTGTTGAGCTCGAGTTTACATAAAATCATACTCTCGAGACTCGATGTCTAAACATTTTAGAGGTGTTGTTATGATAATGTTGGTTTAACCTCTCTCGGGTATTATCACGTAACTGTCCAATTTTTAACTTCATTTAATCTTATATTTCCAACCTAAACAATAGAAACATCCAAGTTACATGATCTTCTTGTCAGGAGGCTGGGTTATTGATAGGGTATTTTGACTGATATATTTTTCTTTTTTATTTATTTAAATAGGTTCCTCACTCTCGCCCACCATTTTAAAAAATAATTAAATTCAAATTCGAGATATTGTTGAACAATCCTAGACTCCAAAGTCACTTAGTAACTGCTAATTAGTAACTATTAGTCTATTACCTGCTACAAGATGCTACAGTTTTTTTACACGAGGAACGTGATAATTGATACATTTATATAAAATGATTCTCGTGTGGTTGTCAGTGGTCCTCAGCAATGTCTTTTTTGTTTGCCTGAGTCGGCAACGCAACGCGGGGTAAATTTCTGACAGATGAGCAAATAAAAAAGTTTATTCACGAAAGCACATGAACTTAAAAAGGTTTGATAAATGTCGAGTAACGGAGACAATTTTTTATTCACTAAAGTCGCAACTATTTCATTTTACTTTATTGCATGCACTTGTTTACGTAATTAAGAGACCGAGCACAAATTTATGAAGCCGAAATTTGTATCAAATTTTCATATTGTCGTGGTTTTTTTGTGGGAAAAGGTTTTTGTATCGTCTAGCTAAGTACTTTGGGTCCTTTTTATGTTAATCTCTTATTCATATTATTGTGGTGTGCAATTAATAATTGACTGCCGTCACTGTTACTATCTTTTTCTATGAGGATTCATTATCACATATCTCAGAGATTATGTTTCCTTGTGAAAGGAAATAGGAAATTGGCAGCTTATTACATTCTATCGGCACCCAAGTCTACAATTTTTATTTCCTGCCCCTCGGGACCATTCTTCTTAATAAACCGACGCATTACCTACAGAAATAAAGTGATAATTGACTGTGTCCATTTATGGTGACTACTGATGGGAGGAGGCCTCGCAGTTATCGTCAGTGGTAAAGGGGGAGATAGACCCGAATCGACCCAAATTATGAATTTTTTTAAGAGTTCAAGGGTTCAAGCGACAAACTAATAGGATTCACAAATCTTTTTGGGTAAATTGCCCTCCAGTCCCTCTCCTTTGCTTAAATTACTATTTTTTTCCCTACTGTTTCAAAAATGATGATTTCGTCCTCCAGATTTGATTTAATAGCACTCTAAGGTCCCTGGTGCCGGAATTGGAAAAAAACTCCGGCGACCGAGGACCTGAAATGACCAAATTGCCCCTCCCTCTTCCTCCATATTGACGTGTAGAACCGGAGAAGGAAGAGAAGTTAGAGAAGGAAGATGAGTGGAGGGAGAGGGAGGGCCAATTTGGTCATTTCAGGTCTCCGGTCGCCGGAGTTTTTTTCCGATTCCGACATCAGGGACCTTAGAGTGCTATTAAATCAAATCTGGAGGACGAAATCATCATTTTTGAAACAGTAGGGAAAAAAATAGTAATTTAAGCAAAGAAGAGGGATAGGAGGGCAATTTACTCAATCTTTTTTCATGTTTTACCGACATAAAAATATCATACTATAATAAGTATATCATTGAGAACAGTAATAAGTATGATATCAATTTACTCTAAACCCATGCTAAAATTTTCAAATTCACTTCAAAAATTTATTTACGTTCAAGCAAAAATTTAAGAAAATATTTAATTTTAATTTTTCATATTAAACATAAACATCGTTATTTTAATGTTATAATTTACGAAAAACAAAACTCAATCAATTAATTTGGAGATTAAACGCATGTGATTTTCTCTTTGAATGACAACTGAAGATCTTATTGAATTAATGTCTGTCATGAATAGACAAAATGCAATAAAAATATTGTGGAAAACATTAGACATCGTAAAAATTACAATAATTATGCGAGTGTGCTACTTTTTTGGTTCACATACATTAATAAATATTTTTCAAAATAATATTGTCGAAATTCTTACTGCTGAAATAAATTAATTATATTAAATAACTAATTCTTTACTATATGAAAAAAAATATCTTTGCAAACTTAGGGACATGACATATTTCTCAAATACATATCTAGGTACATTTTTGGTCATTAAATTTGCAATCATATCTTGCGTAGATATATATTTTATGATCATTTCTTTACATGCAACATATTCCTAATAAATTATATTGGATATCAATAAGTTTTGCGTTGCTATGATATATAAGATTCTTAGCAAAAGATATCGACGTTTGATTATCGTAAAATAAAATCACTGATTTTTTTAAATTGGTAAGGGATAAATAGTTCAAGAACTTATTCAACCGTACTCTTTCTTGCACAACTATTAGAAAAAAAACATATCCAACTTTCATAGTTAGCAAGGAGACACACATTTGTTGCTACTCTATAAAATAATATCTCCGTCAAAAAGGAAGACATATTATGATATAGATTTTTGCTCGTCCTTATCACTCCCCAAATTAATATCGGTGTAACCTCTCAATGTTAAGTCTCAACATTGATAACATAATGAGTATTCTATAATCGTATTCAAGTATTTCATAATCTATTAACTACTTTTCAATGTAAATTTTCTAGATAAGACTTATGTCTGATCTTTGATATCATATTACGTAAATAGACAACCAACCATATTACTAATAAGATATAATCCTTAACAATTGAGATGTTCATCGTGTCTTTTTTTTGGTAAACTGTTTAATGATATGTCTTTATAGAGATGATAACCCTTAACAATTGAGATAAATTTGGAGTTATTATTATTATAATTGAATAACTCTACTACTTTGCGAATATATGTATCTTATGAAAGAGATAATAATTTTTTTCAATAATTCTTTGCAATTTTACCTCCGAATATATAATAATTTTAAAAAACAAAACATAATCAAAAGATTATCTTAAAATTTTTTATAAGTTATATTTTATTGAATGAAATTTATATCTATTTAGTTAAGGCCCATCATATGGAACCCGCATGGGTCGGCTATAGCAAACTCACACAAACCTAGAAGTATAATTTTGTCTCTTATAAACAATAACATCACTATTACAAGGCTATAAGTTACGAAAGCAAATTACATCAATTATTTAGAGATTCAATGCATCTGACTTTCTCTTTCGACAACAACCACAGATCTTACTATATTAATCTCTCTCACGGATTAACAAAATACAGTAACAATATCGTAGGAGATATCAAACATCGTAAAAGTCACAAAAATCAATCAATTCTTTTTTAAAAAGAAATAATTATATCAACTGATGATTTCATATAGTAAAGTTAACATATTATAATCAATAAATTATGAAAGTGAATGATAAAAAAAATTCATTAACTATGTAAATATATTTACTTGTTGAAATTTACTTCTACCAAGAATCAAAACGAGATTTCTTACTACTTAATTTTTACCCACGAATAATAGTAATAAAAATAATTTTCATGAGTGTGAATACTTCATAGTCAAAACAAGAGGATTGAAAGATAAGTTCTCCTTTTGATAAAGTCTTTATTGCTATGCCTTCCATAGAAACTAAGAGTCTGAGTCTGTTTAGTACAACTTATCAGATTCAACTGTCACTTGTTAACTGATAATAAGTATTTAATTGATAGTTGATATTCGATTCTAAAAAGTATTTTTTTCGTAAATTATAATTAGTTGTTGTTGTTAAAATTGTAAAATTACATATAAGAATACTAGACTAGGGAATTTTATTCTCTTTGTATATTGTCAATAAAATTAACTCTTATTTTGTAGTAATGCATTTGTTATATGATCTCGCAACATATTCATAATACTCAATCAACCTCTTATGCTTTCATCATTTAAAATCAAGTTAAGGCTGATGAGCTCAAAATTATTCATCTAAAATCTTTTCAACTATCATCTTATGTAATTCTTAACAACATCCAATAATGATTCTATCATATTTTTGAAGTTAAACTCACATATTTTATTAGCTAATTTAATGTATCAAAGTATCATTTTGGGTTATCTAAATAAATAAGCAAAAAATGGTGGCAGATATTTTAATGGTAGCAATATTCGGCGGGTAGTAGCCGATTGGACTGAGTGATAATTGATAATTACTAAAAAAATTTGAAATGACAAACTCATGCTCTCTTTTACTTAAGAACTTGCATCCAACAAGAATCGTAACAAAAAATGATAAAAACTTATCCTATAAAAAAACTTATTTCACTAAAATTTATTATAATTATTTGTGTTTATCAATAGTAATAAATTTAATCCTAATTAAAAATAAATATAAAAAAATTGCTAACACAAAGTAATTCTTTATTGTTAAGGTAAAGAGACAGAAAATAATCAAATCCACAAAATTTTAATAATACTAAAAGAAAAAATAAAAATATGTTGGCAATTTGATAATAAAAAAATTATCAATTAAGTTATTAGCCACAAATCTTAACTAATGAACTAATATTTTTGAGTATTATCAGCTATTAGTTTATTCTTTCACCAAATACTCTAAAATCAATTATTGGAAATTCATTAGTCAAACAATTAGTTCCTAACAACTAAATCAATCATCTACTAAAACCATAAGCAGACTATGACCCTCAAGTTAACAAGTGTAAGTTTACATGAACTTTTATCCATTTCTCACAAGATATGACCAACAAGAAAATGACACCCAATGTAATTTGTAGCATATCCAAGTGATTGGAATTAACCCATGATCATTCATGGGTGTAAAACCAACAGCAACATTTTGACAAGAAAAATATAACACACTTTCACCGTATACGTGAACATAAAATAACCACCATACATGGTAACTTGCAGAAAAAAATTGATGTAACCTAATTATATAAAAGAATATAGACCTCGAAAGGAAGACATGAACAAGATAAATGTCGTCAACTAGAAATTTACGTGACCATATATTTTGCGATGTCGTAATAGTGTAATTTATTTGATAAGGACTGAACTGATCTGATAACAATTAATTAGATGGCAGACAAGATAGGCATCACAAGCCTGCGGTTATTGTTTAGTTATTTTCAGGTTGGTCCTTTTGACTGACAGTTTGGACATGACAGGAGTGGATATCTCTCTGCCCCTTTGTTTGTTATAATCTGACGCGTTGCCCCAATCCAGAATTTACCCCATATCTTGTGCTCGCTGTAAGAAATATAGACTACGTTATCTTTCTCCGAATTGGATTACTTGTCTACCCCGTATGTTGCTGAACTTGTCACTTTGGAAGCCCCTTATTAATGATATGTATTTGTAGTGTTTGATCCTCAGAAAAAATTTAGAAGTAGAAGAAAAATTGCCACAAATAATAATGGAAAGAGAATTGGGATTTTTTATATCTTATACTTGCATATTTTATTTTTAGTGACTTGAGTTCATGATCTCTTTATTTATGAGTAAATTTTATTTATAATTCGTATTAATTACAACATACTTAATTTGTAATGAAGAGAAGAAAAGAAATTGTATTGTATTCAATCTTAAAGTTCTTTCACAAGCAAACCTGCTTATGTACAAATAATTTTTACAAAAAAGGAGAGAGAAATGATTGGCCTAAGGCCATAGAAGCGTACTAGGTACATGTTTTCTTGAACGGTCTCCTAGCCATTGGAAAGCTGTGCGTGGGAGACGAAGAAGCGCGAATAATTCCGAGAAGGATTGCAGAAGAAAAATACAGTCCATAAATTCTTCAAATGTGAACTTTTAGGTCCTTGATCATGTGAATTGT
This sequence comes from Hypericum perforatum, assembly GCA_012979155.1. Lineage (NCBI taxonomy): Eukaryota > Viridiplantae > Streptophyta > Magnoliopsida > Malpighiales > Hypericaceae > Hypericum > Hypericum perforatum. The sequence goes on from SOPF01027825.1 coordinate 26,540, forward strand.
GTGATTTCAACACTCTCTCTCAAGCTTAGCGTGCGTATATATCACAATCACCAAGCTTGCCCAGAAGTTGATCAAATTTCTCTACATTTAAGGCCTTTGTACAGATATCGATAGTTTGATCTTTGCTTCGTGTGTATGTGTCACGACCCAAAATTGGGCCACTGACACAATGCTGGATCACACTCTCCAAACCAAACTACAAAAAAAGTATTGATGTCGAGAAAAGGGAGCTGCGGTTTAAAATCTATGGGGAAGAGGTAGTCTTCAATGTATTCAAGGCAGCCAAGTACCCGGTTATAGAAGATGATTGCTACCAGATCAACATCGTTGATAAGTTGGTAGCCAAGCACAATGTAGAAGCTCATCTCGAGAGCCAACTAGAGGTCATGCAGGAAATTACAACAGAAGTGGATGGGCCAGAAATTGGAGAGCAAGTAGCATGGGTACAAGCAATTGAATCACATGACTTAGATGATATATCATGGCCCACGTTGAAACTATGCAATATCTCACCACTAGAATTAGAGCGTAAACTACTGCCAGGTCACTTGAGGTATGCTTACTTAAGTCGAGATAATGAATTACCTGATATTATATCTACATCTCTTACTCACGAACATGAGGAAAACTACCAAGAGTCCAAATACGCAATAATGACACCAAGGTAGAATCCGAGATGAACAAAGAGTGCTTGCAGGTACACCAGGCTTGTGATGAGTGTTAAAAACACTCATTATTTGTGTATATTTTAGTGTAGTTTTAGCTTTGTAATTAATTATTTAAGTGTGTTTTCTTTGTATAAATCTTAATTTTGTACATTTTGTTCTTTTGTCGTGTTTGTTAGTTTTTCTCATGTTTTCTTGTTTTATAGGAGCCTTTTGGACAATGATTTAATGACGTATAATCAAGATCACAAGAATAAGCACAAGATGGAGTCGATAAGGCAAATCAGCACACTTTACCAATTATTTCCGAGGCTAACCGTGTAGTGTGCCATTCTAGACCTCTTGCGACTTAAAAATCTATAACTTTCTCATCCGATGTCCAATCAAGATGCGGTCAGTAGCATTGGAAAGATGACGTCCATGGCAACAATAAATCCAAAAAAATCAGGTCACCAAATATTTGGCGTGCTCCACTCAAAAAGACGTGGCTTGCCATGGAGGGTGCCAAATCTTGCATGGAGGGCGACATATGCCTACGCCAGCCCTGACCTCTTTCAACTTAAAAAATCATAATTCCTCATACGAAGTCAGATTGAGGCGCCGTCAGTGGCATTTGAAAGAAGACATCCATATCTACAATATTGCCAAATATATTATTTTAATTCTGAGTTTAAGTTATCCAAATTGTTAAAATGGCTGATGTCATTGCAGCTATAATGGTGATGCGTGACCAAAGCGTGACCAAAGCATGACCAAAGCAATGACATCATGCATGGAGGGCACCATATAGCCACCTTGTGCATGGGGGCACCAAAAATGGCATGGAAGGCGCTATATAGCCACCTAAGGCATGGAGGGCTCCAATGCAAGCATGGAGGGTGCCATGCATGACCTTGGTAGCCATTTAAGTTATGCATAAGCCAAATTGGGTGGCAAACACTTAGATATTTTCTTGCCAACTTACCTTAACCCATGTGGAAAAAATGGTAAAGGTGGAGACAAGGTTAAACTAGTTAGTAAGATATTATATTAAACTAGTTTTCATGCAAGAGTCATAGCTTTTAGGTTTTATTACTTTCGCTTTACTTCAAGGATTGTAATCAATGATTTGGATCTTCAATCAACGCGGTATTTTCATACTTTGTAGTCGAGATTTGTCTTTTCATTCATTTGCTTGATTATTTATTGTATGATTTGTTCGTATCGTATGCTTAGAATTAAGATTGACAACCTTAGTTCATAGGACGAGATTACATCTATTTATTTTGTTTTGTTTCGTTTGCTTAGATATTGTTATTAGGGTTTAGGATTGACAACCCTAGATTCAAACACAATCTTATTTGTAGGATTAGAACTATCAACTCAATCACTCGATTTCAATTGCTTAGATTAGGATTGAGAATTCATAATCTAGTACTTAGAGAATTGATTCATTTGTCCCTGTGGAGACGATCTTAGTTATCATTATATTACTTGAGTGATCGTGTTCTCTTGCACGTAATTTAGACCCAATATTTATCGCATCACTGCTCACCAGTAATCATAGTCTTGCAATCTTGATATTGTTAAGATATACCCACAGATGGATCAACAAATTTTAACTAATAGAGATGGAACATTAATGTAAATGTTTAATAGTTGATTTTTCTTATATATTTTTGTAATAGTTTAGGGAATCATATAATTCCAACTAGGATCCAAGTTACATCTAGTTTAATTCTGAGTTTAAGTTATCCAAATTATTAAAATGGCTAACGTCATTGTAGCTGTAACGGTGATGAAAAAGCATGACAAAAGGATGATGAAGAGTGACCAAAGCGTGACCAAAGCGTGACCAAAGCGTGACCAAAGAAATGACATCATGCATGAAGGGTGCCATGTAGCCACCTTGTGCATGGGGGCTCCAAAAATGGCATGGAGGGCGCCATATAGCCACCTAAGGCATAGAGGGCTCCAATGCAAGCATAGAGGGCACCATGCATGACCTTGGTAGCCATTTAAGTCATGCATAAGCCAAATTGGGTGGCAAACACTTAGATATTTTCTTGCCAACTTACCTTAACTCATGTGAAAAAAATGGCAAAGGTGGAGACAAGGTTAAACTAGTTAGTAAGATATTAGATTAAGTTGTAATTTAATAATTTCTATTAGCTAAAGTTTGTATTAAGTTAAGTATTATACATTAGGCAAGTCATTCCATGACTTAGGCAAGAGAGAGGTAGCCACAAACAAAACAAAAAAGGAGAGAAACAGGGGAGAGTGGCCGAGACAAATGAAGAGAAGAAAGAAGAAAAAGAAGGAGAAGAAAGGAGGAGAAAAGCTAAAGCAAAAACCAAGCTTAGGCTTGGATTTGTAACACTTTCTTTCTCTTAAACTCTTTAATTTTCTCTTGCTTTTGTTCATATAATATATATGTTTTATTGTATGTTGTAAATATGTGTGAGTAGTTTGTTGTGATATGATGCCTTGAAAACTTAAGCATGTTAATGGTTAAAATGGGTTAAAATGATAAGGACCATGTACTTATTAAAAACTTAATACTTAGACTAGATTGGCCACCTAGAACTATGAACATAATTAAGTCCTTGAGACCGAAAGGAGATAGGCTTGATCGAACATTTAACTTATTGATTCGTTGCCTCGTAAGATGTAGACTCCTTCTTGGTGATTGGTTATCCAAAAGGGTGATGTTTATAGTTGGTGTTTAGTTAGGATTAAGTGACTCGTGGGGGCGAAAGCACATTGAGTTCACTTAATCCTTGGTAAAGATCAATTTAGACTAATTTAGCGTGAAAGCATAGATTAGTTGCCTTCAAACACCTAGATTATGTCACAAACTTAAAAAATCTATCAAACCATTTAGTTTGTGTAAGTGATCTTTGGTATCATATCATTTTAGTTTAATTTGCTTGTATTTATATTTGTGTTGTTGTTGTTCTTGAGTTGTTATTTTGTGCATATTTGTGTGTCAAGTTACCAAACCAAATCAATCATTAAATGCAAATCAAAGTTCCTAAAACTAGCAAGTAAGCCGAGAAAGGCGACAACTTAATCCTCGTGGGAATGATAAATCCCGTGGAATTCATACTCCACTTTATTACATCGGAGGCATGTCAAAATGACCTCTCGTTAGCTTACCATATTGTCCTACAAGGATCATGGGCAGACCTTGATGACTTTTGCCTCAGTAACTGGTTGAGATCCTGTCAAGCTAATGACGTTAACTTAGAACTACCTGTTACACTACTCTTTTTTTATATTATTGAGTCACTCATCTGAGTTTTCCTGAATTTGTAAGTTTCTACGGGAATGTATATAGTGTCATCCTCGAAAAATATGTGTCATTTTAGAGTCATTTTTTTTGTAGGCAAAATAGGTTGATAGAAAGTATAATGCCCAAGTCGACAGAAAAAGACTAGTTGCAGTGGAGCTAGCATTTGTTGGCCTCTCTCCCAGCGTTCGTTAGGGGTATCTCAGATTTGGAGCCAGCGTTCATTGGTCTCCCCCAGCATTTACTAGGGTTGTCACAGAACCCAGACTAACGTTCGCTGGCCTATACCAGCGTTCGTTAGGGGGTCGATTTTTGCCCTAAATAGCCCAACAACTTCTCTTTCACCTCTCTCACTTTACCCTAAAAACAAAAACACACCACTCGTCACCGTGATACCTTTGATGCAGCCAACTAAACTTGGCTCCACTAGTAATTTGAATTGCCTCCTCCACCACACTAGTGATCCCAGGCTTCTTATATCCCTTTTCTTTTTCTTTTTCTTTTTCTTTGTTTCATCATTTTTGTGTTTGTTCGTGTATGTGTCACACTTACATATTGGGGACAGTGTGTTCGCTAAGTGTGAGGGTGTACTCTATCATGTATGTGATATTCTTTTTGGCACGTTTTTGTCATTCTTTGGTGTTTTGTTTGCTTTCTTATGTTGACATATGCATGTGATCGAGTCTATTGTACGTGTGGCATGTGTTTTTGAGTAAAGTGGTCCAGTCTTCTGCAAATGATGAGCTCCCCTCCAAATTTGTGAACTTAGAACGGCAGCCGAATCTCGTTGCTTAGTCAAAATTTGAACTTGAGCTGTCTGGAATAGGATTGTGTAAGGACTACACCCTTGACTATTTAGGTTGATAGTCACACTAGGTAGACCATGAGCTTGATGAACGACCTTATGAGGAATTTGTGTCGAAAGATGAGATGATTGTCTCTAATTTTTTTATGAGGTGCTTTACGTTGGGTGACGAGTGTAGTATACTAGCACTTGGCATGATTTCTTAGTGCGGGGTGAGTTAGATATCAGGGACTATTTTGATATTTAGCCTAGAGCCTTAGAGCCAAAAACTTGATTTCATCCATTGCATAACCTCGTTGAGCCTAAACTTATTTGTTGAATTATTATTTGCACACCACCATATAAGCCAATATTTAACCCCTACCTACCCTTAACCATTCAGTCCGAGGGATTAGGATAACATTTGTGGGATACAAATTATAAGGGTGCACCTGGTAGCATAGCTGGGGGTATTGCACGTGTGTTGAAATGAAAAGTGGGTAGATTGAGGTCAATATTCAAAAGATGGGATGAGTCACCAATGTATGTGCAAGTGTGCATGAAAGAAAACAAAAGAAAAATTATGTGCACAAAAGCAAAAAAGCAAAAAGAAAAAATTATCTTATAAAAAGTGCAAAAGAAAAAAACAAAAGAAAAGAAAAGGCACACCGAAAAGTAAGTGACTTGTCCTGAGTGAATGACCTCTAAGATAGGAAAACGCTAGTTTAAGTGCTTAGTTGTTATCAGGTGAGTTGTTTAGTATAGCTGAAAGTTAGATTTTTGATGTAACCCTCGGATTAGGTGGTCTAGCCATTACCCAATGATTTATCCTCCCCTTACCCTAAGCCACATTACAACCCTATGCAAAGTTCCTCTTGATTATGAACCCCGCATTACTTGAGAGAATGTCGAGTACGAAGTATAATATTTTTAGACCCTGAGCATGTTTACGAGTGATAGGTAGTTAACTACTCAATATAAGTAAGCATAAATTGATCTTAACCACTGAGTGGTCAGCTCTCGTGTATGGTATGCATAGTGCAAAAGTTGGGCTAAACAGCTGAGGGTGTTGTGTTTACATGATCATTGTTCTTGGTACTTGAGCGAGATGAATGATTAGCGATAGGATAAAGCATGTCGTGATTTGTTCCTAGTAAGGAGGAGCCGCGAATACAATAGTTTTGATGTACTTTACTTGAGGACAAGCAAATAAGTAAGTGTGGGGTGTGATGTGTGCATAAACATACACATGATTCGTTATGTTTAATATAGTATCTAGTCGTGTTTTAGGTCGGTTAGGTTGTATTTAGTTAATTGTTTAGTATGTTTTATGTGTTTAGTCCAGAAGCGGATGTCTATCGAGTTTATGCGTTTTTGTAGGTATTGGAGCGAATGCGGAGAGCAAGACGATCGAGGTAGAGATCATGTAGAACGAAGAACAGTTTAGGTCAATCCGTCAACTTTTGTTAAAAAATACATAACTTTCTCATACGAACTCGGAATTGAGTGATTCTAAGACAAGAAGATCCGTGATACTTGATCTATAACTTTGGTCTTAGCAGTGTGACAAATTATTATCCAGCATTTGCTAGGTAAGGCCAACGTTTGCTGGGTGACCCAATTTTGAAGACTTTCACCTGTTTAGTTTAGTTAGGACATTTATTTTAATTAGGAACTTTTGTCTCACCTATATAAAGTATTAAGACCTAGGTTAAAGACATTCTTGGCTAATTTTCACGCAAGAGTCATAGCTTTTAGGTTTTATTACTTTCACTTTACTTCAAGAATTGTAATCAACGATTTGGATCTTCAATCAACGCGGTATTTTCATACTTCGTAGTCAAGATTTGTCTTTTCATTCATTTGCTTGATTATTTATTGTTTGATTTGTTCGTATTGTGTGCTTAGAATTAAGATTAACATCTTAGTTCATAGGATGAGATTGCATCAGTTTATTTCGTTTCGTTTCGTTTCGTTTGCTTAGATATTGTTGTTAGGGTTTAGGATTGACAACCCTAGATTCAAACGCAATCTTATTTGTAGGATTAGAACTATCAACTCAATCACTCGATTTCAATTGCTTAGATTAGGATTGAGAATTCATAATCCAGTACTTAGAGAATTGATTCATCTGTTCCTGTGGAGAGGATCTTAGTTATCATTATATTACTTGAGCAATCGTGTTCTCTTGCACGTAATTTAGACCCGATATTTATCACATCACTGCTCACTAGTAATCATAGTCTTGTAATCTTGATATTGTTAAGATATACCCACGAACGGATCAACAGATTTTAACTAATAGAGACGAAACATTAATGTAAATATTTAATAGTTGATTTTTCTTATATATTTTTCTAATAATTTAGGGAATCATATAATTCCAACTAGGATCCAAGTTACATCTAGTTTATCTCTGCTTTCTTCTGGACCACCAAAGTGGGAAGTAACTACATGCAAGCTAATTATTTTAGAAGAAGCATAGGTCAATGTTAGACATTTTTTGTATTTTAATCTTTTGTGGTTAAATATGTTTATTTTACTTAACAAAATACCAAAAAAATTGTATTTAATAACCAGGTCATATCTTCCCTTTGCTCATTTTTTAGGAAAAAATAACTCATAATTCTTGCACTATAAAAATCCAAAATATAGTAAATTCTTTGTATTCATGTTTCCCTCGCCCTCTCCTCATGTAACACCAACACAGTCCAAAATATCATAAAATAGAGTAATTCTTGGCTTCGCCGGCATTCGGCTTTTGTATTTATTATAACGCATCATCAACAACACTCTTTTCGCAAATTTTAAGAAAATTGTTTCTGCTATTTTGAATGTATAAGGGTTAATAGTATTTTTTTTCCTTAAACATTGGTGACTAATTATGGTAAACTTTCGTCACCCTACGAATTACTTTTGAATTGCAATGTACTTGTATGTAAATTCATAAAATCACATAATACTAAAATAAACTTTCATCTAAAATAAATTAAAAATATATCCGAGCTTCAAAATTAATGGAGTTTTTAGGATTTATTTACTGGTGATTAAAACAAGAAAAATTAAACGGTAATATCAATCAATACAGATTTATCTATCGCCTTAACATCAGGCCGTTTTAATACTTCGTTCAGATGCATATATTAAACAGAAAATCTCAAAATAGACATAATAATTCTATGAGATATTCTAATACTATTCAACCTGTTCCAAAACTATGTAACGAGAGGTTTGGTTCTCTTTCAGGAAAAAAATAGAGAGCTCTAGTTGAACTCTCTTATGGTTCTGGTTTTTTTTTATAAGTAAAATATTTTATTACCCACCAAAGAATTACACCAAAGTGCACCAAGTGCACTATACCAAAAGTCTCGAAAAACAAATGCCAAAGATATACCAAAAGTGTCAAAAGACACGAACTCCTAAGGAATACACCAAAGGTGCGCAAGCGCACAACACCTAAGGAACGTCCAAAACCCGATGCGATCACGCCCACACTGCCGAAGGAAAGAAACCGACAACCCAGAGTGGTGAGAGCCCATAAGTGGCCCAAACCAGAAGCCCATCGTGAGTGGAAGCCCAAACAAGGGACCCAACCCAAGACCAGCACTGCACAGCCAAAAACCTAAATGCAGAAGAGCACCGTCGCCGCCAATCGTGAGCCAACCCTGTAGCCACCCCAACAAGACCGAACGAGAGGAGGAGGCCAACAAAGAGTGAGACCAGACGGAGAGCCAAAACTAGGACATCTAGACACCCAAAGCCATCCTAGACAGACGTCGCGAAACCAACCCAAAGACTCCAGACTCACAGTCGCACTTGCAAATTAAGCCGGACACCCAAATCCCATCAAGGGACATCTGCCAAAAGGCAGAAATCAACCAGCCCAACTTGCAAAAATGACGACGAAGAAGCCAAGAGAAGCCCCAAGAAAGAGACCCACCGCAGGCAAGAGGAGGAGGCCGTCAAAGCATACCTACAATAGGGGAGAGAGACCCGACGTGGGAAACCCCAAGGCGAGCACAGCACCCCCTAATTCCAAGACTCGGTAGAGAGCAGAATCCACAACCAAGCCTCGCCGAGCCCCGCCTTGGTCATCGGTGGTTTTTTTTATGCTTGGAAATGTTTGAGAAGATTTTAATGAGGCTTACCATTATAACATCATATTTACATAAAGAAATTAAATACTCACAATATGCAGTGAAATAAAATTTACTTATAAAGAAAATGTTTCAGATGAATGAGGCTGATGGTAACGATAACCGAAGACAGCTTTTTTCCCTTGGGCCAATAAGAGCATTATTAATCAATAGTTGGGTTCGAATGATAATAGATTTAAATTTAGTTTAATTTTTTTTAAAATTTCACTTTTACAAATATAAAAACTCTATTGGAAAATAAATCCCTAATTGTAATATAATAATTTTGATATCTCAATATTAATGATTAAACAAAAGGAAGAGTAGCATGGTCAGGTGAAACTCGCCTCTTAGTCTTGTTGCTCGATCCCCTATAAATTATGACTGACGACTTTGTGCCCCGCAATTTCTCGAACCCTGCAAGTTCACAAGAAAACAGAAGAACTTGTAAAATTTGTTGGAATCGAATCTTAGGAGGTAGAGAAAGAACAGGATAGTGCTAGATTTTGTAAGGAAAGATGGTACGTGACTGACTGTACGATCATTGTTTGATTGGAAATTGTAACGGCACGTCGGCACCAACGGATATGGAATCATATTTATGAGGTAATTATTCAAACATTAACTTTTATTGTTGAATCAAAAGAATTTAGTAAAATACTTGTCACAATTGCAGCGTTGACCATAGTAATTATTGTGTACGAAAAGTGGAATCTTTATCGACTATATACGACTTTTTGGTTCTTTCTAAACAACCAAGGATGTCAATATGTTGATTATATCAAGGACGAGTCATATTTCGGTTGAACGATAAGTAGAAGATGAAATATCATATTAAAATTTGGTGACTACTAAGCGAATTTAGAATAATACAAATCATAATTTTTCAAATTCAAACTATCACATTATAGTTCTGATTAATTTTTTTTGCTCTTGATACGTCATCACGATTAATCATATTCAAGGCAATGTGGCACTCCATGTAAGAGTCAAAATGACATTCCATCAAAAATTCTGAACCTGTTCAATTGATTTACTAGTTATAAAAATTTGATTAACTTAAACGTATTATATCATTTTGAAACCACACAGTGCTGAAATGAAATAAGTGAAACCACATGCGCTTTTTGAGAAATTTTTCCATAATTATTAATGTTGCTAGTCTGTTACATATCCCTAACAATTCAGATCATCAGCCAAGAAGGTACCAGTGCATATTTTTTGTGTGGAAATGCACGTTACCGTTGTCCTCGGCACAAGTTAGCGCAATATTTAGGGGTGTCTTTGAAATGAGAAATCAATATCAAACGGTTTTTCGTCACAAATAGGGTAAAGTAGGCAAAGAAATCACAATCAATTTTTTTCAGCTGATGGGCCAAATATGGGCCCAATTGAAACTGTGACACCGACTGAGTTTACGTTACACCGATAACCTGAAACGCCAAATCATAGTAATTGGTCTGTATCAATTTTCAGTAATTTTGTTGATCGGACTCGAGCTCAAATAAAAATCGAAACCCACCAAGGCACCAACCCAAACAATACTCAGCCCTAGCAACATTAGAGCGCAAACAAATATACACTTTTTTCCGTAGAAAAATAAAAAAATATAAACATTTATGTCTTTGTCGAATTCGAGTACATAAATGTATGGTAGTTGTAGGAGCAGAACCTGGTTTAAAAAACACAAGAATAATTAGCAGATTTATAGAAATAGAAACGTCAAAACAATCAGAAAATGGAACCGATCGAAGATTGCGTGTCAAACATTGTCCTCCTCTCGTCTTAACGCGCCAACTCTCTTTCTCTTTCATCTTCCTCCCTCAAACATTAATTGAGCACGACAAAAAATTACAAAATTCCATGGAAGCACCTCCAGATAACTGACATCTAATTACCATACTGTCCTCAGCTTCCAGGTTTTTGGTTTTTACGTCGTTACATCTTCCCTTTTTTTTTCTGGGAGGCATTGAGACTTTGGTATGCATGTCCCTTTTGAGACCACATGGACACATAGAGTGCCACAGGAAGCGTAAAAGGCGGCGACTTTGGTGGCGAGGTAGGCGTTGGCGAGGAGGGTTCCGGAGGTGATGGAGTAGGCGTGGAGCTGGCGTCCTTGGGAGGCGGATTTGGAGTTGGTCAGGGATTGGAAGAGGGCCCCACATTGGATGGAAGTGGGGGGATCTGGATAGGGAGATTGTAGGCGGTGTTTGGTGTGGGTGTGAAGTGATTTGATGTGGGGCCCACCAAACTTGAGGAGGGTTCGGACAACTAGAAGACGCATTCATGGAACAACGACAACAACCTAAGCCGTTCACGAGAGAGAATGCAAATTAACAAAGGGCAAATTACCCTATAGTCCTTGGACTTAATATAATTTTCTTATCGAATTCTTTCTTTCTCATAAATGAATATTTTATCCCTGTTTTATGAGAAAATATTTGTCTCGGGTTCCCATCGACCAAATCAGTCTCTTTTTTCATTTTTTGATATGTGAAATGACTATTTTACCCTTCACAAAAGACAAAAGAGTCATTTTACGTGTAAAAAAATAAAAAATGAGTTCTAAAATCAAATAGGGACCCGAGACCAATATTTTTTCAAAATACAATGATGACTAAATCATTTATGAAAAAGAAGGGACCCAATAGGAGAATTTAATTAAGTCTAGGGATTAGGGGGTAATTTGTCCATTAACAAATGTAAGTAGGAACCAAACGACAAGAAAGAAATGAATTACAAATTTTTTTAATTAACAATTTATTTTGGGAATACTTATAATAATTCCACATATAATGTATTACTAAGTATTTTTATAATTTAAAAAAGGATAAATTACCCTCAGGTCCCTATCTTTTTGCTGATTTTGTAATAGGGTCCCTAAAGAATTTGAATAAAATTTCAGACCCTTATTTTATAACGAAATATTGATATAAGGTCCTTCGCTGGATGTCATCAATTTGTTTCATTTTTTTGAAATATAAAATGACTAATATACCCTTAAACAAAATAAAAATAAAAATCTTTTTTCCATCATTCTTCCACCGCCGTGAAGCTTTAAACTTACGATTGTTTCCATCTTCAACATTGGAGGGAATCCACGGACAAGGAAGGAAATCACCAAGGAAAGAAATCACCATTAACAAACAAGGAAGGAAATCCCCAATTTCCAGATCTATTTCTTTTTCAAAACACCAAATCTAACTGTACTCCTCAAATCCCCATCGTTCAAGCACTTAAACATGGTTTGTATACGACCTTAACCAACTGAAAGAAAAATCGAGAGCTTGTTCTTATCTGGATGAACCTTCAATAAGAGCTTCATTTACACCTTTCGAACCTCCTCGACGGAATAGTTACGCTCCTCCTATTCAAAACCCTAACCCTATCACTATCCCTGTGCCTGATCAAATCGTTACCATTCGGGTTATCGATGGAGGTAGGGTGTCGCCAAGATTGGTGGGGTTGTTGACGGGGGAAGGGTAGCCCACCGAGGTAGGTACACTTCGTCGAGGCTTAGGTGTGAAGGCCCTTGGGGTCGAGTACACTGACGAGAGTGAGGTGATGAATCTGAGGCTCCATCGACGATGGTGGAGGATGTTATGATGAATATGGGCGAAGCTTCCTCTTTCTGTAGGGTCGACTTCTCCCACCTCCCCCCAAGATCTACGTCTTCTCTGTCTTTGAGGGACATCCTCCTCGACCACATGGATTTTACTCACCAACCTCGACTGGATTTTTGTTTGTGTGTCTCGTTGTTGGTGGAAGGCAGATAGATCTTCGTGTTTCAATTAAGGGTTCGGAGAAGAAGATGAATTTGTAATTTAATTTTATCTTGATTTCTGGAGAAGAAGATAAAGAAGAAGAGGTTTGGAGAAGAAGATCAATAGTTAATGATTTGTTTTTAATTTTTTATATTATTATCTAAGGGTATTTTTGTCAATTTAATGAAAAAAAAAGTTGCTCACATCATCCTCAATCATATTAGGGACTCAAGACCAATATTAATCCAAAAAGTAAGGATCTTATATCTTATTAAAATTACTTAGGGACCTTATTACAAAATTAACAATAAGACAGGGACATGAGGGTAATTTACCCTTTTAAAAATATGGAATATTAAAAGCATTTATTTTTATGTCCATTTTTATCAGGGAAGTCCTTAGGTTTTAAGATATTTGTATTCATAGAAACGGAATTACTTAGTTTCTCTAATTAAATTAATTAAATATTTAATTAAAAATATAACATGAAATTACCAAAATATTCTTAAGTTAAATTACAACATGACGCGTTAAGAACGGGGAGTGGATACCATGGGGACTTTCTTCTTGTCCCTATTTAGGGATAAGGTTAATTTAGACAAATCACTAATTTACTAATTAGGTTGATTCTTTCTCCATTAAATGTCTGTAACCACCCACCTAATTACTCACCTAATTTGATGGCTCTCTTTAATTATCTTCTTTTTCTCTCCATTAAATACATATTTTAATGCAAAATCCTAATAGTAGCTATCATTAGTCGTAATACAAAATAATTTTCATTGGTTTGGATAGTCGATTCACTGGTTTGAATTGCTGGTTTATTGGTTTAGATTGTTGGTTCACTGTTTTGAATTGGTGGTTCATTGATTTGAATTGTAAGTTCACTGGTTTGAATTACTGGTTCATTAGTTTGATTTGCTGGTTCACTGGTTCGAATTGCTGGTTCACTGGTTTAATTATCTTCTTTCTCTCTCACTAGTTTGGATTGCTAGTTCATTGGTTTGTTTTGCTGCTTCACTAGTTTGTTTTACTGGTTCAGTGATTTGTTTTGATACTTTACTAGTTCACTGGTTTGTTTTAATAGTTCACTGGTTTATTTTACTGGTTCATTGGTTCGTTTTACTGATTCACTGGTTTGTTTTACTGGTTCAAAGTCTCAGGCAAGAGAAGAAAGTAGACGGTTTTTTTTGGAAACATGGGTTAAGGAGGAGAGAGAAGGAGAATTAATTGATAATTCACCTAAAAAGAAGGAAGCATTAACTACTGGGGTTTATTTTTTTTTGAAACTTGAGTTTAGGAGGAAATAGAAGGGTAATTAAATGCTCATTCGCCTAAAAAGTAGGAATAATTAACTACTCGGAATCAATTAGTTTTGGTAAAAGTCCTAAATATCCCTAAACATTAATAGCCATTAGATGAGCATCTTTTGGAATATATTCTAATCTAATGGCTGAGATGGTTGTCCGTATTTTAGGACAAACTCTACGTAGTCCCCAGGGTATCCAAATTCTTAAGGACGAGAGGAGGACAATGTTTAAAACGAAATCTTCGACCGTATCCATTTTTTATAAATCTGCTAATTATTCTTGTTTTTTTAAACCAAGTTCTGTTCCAAGAACTACCATACATTTATGTACCTGAATTCGAAAAATATATAAATGTTTATATTTGTTTTTTCGGGTGAAAAAAATGTGAATATTTTTTGGCGCGCTAACGTTGCGCTTATTTGTGCCGAGGAAGACGTTACGTAAATTTCCAAAAAATGTACTGGTACTGTGGTACAATGGTACCTTCTTGGCGGATAAGCTGAATTGTCAGGATATGTTGTAAGAGACTAGCAACATTAATAATTATGGAAAAGTTTGCTTCAGTGTTTTGTAATTTCAACAATTCTTATTTCAGTATCATGTAATTTCAAAATATTAAAATATGTCCAAATTATCCCAATTTTTATTACTAACAGTTCAATCGAACTATTTAAGAATTTTTTTAGTGGAACATTGTCGTTTTGACGCCGACATAGAGTGCAACATAACCTTGAATACGATTAGTCATGATGACGTGGCAAGAGCGAAACAAAAATTCATTGTAGTTCCACATTCTTATACATGTTTCAAATCCTATAAAATTAATAAATAAACTATTAAAAAAATACTTGATTAAGCTATACGGTAACACCAAATCTAAACAACTAGAGATGAACCCTAATTTCAAAAATATTAATTGATTGGGGATGAACATGGCACTCCTCGTCGCCTCCCTCCCTTCGTGAAGCGAACGGTTCTTCGCCGACCTCTCCTTCGGGATGAAAGTCGCTGAGCGTGACAACGGCGCCGGACTTGAACCTGACGAAGTAGAGATTTGGTCACTCGAGTTCAACGGGTCTACATGGTAGGTGCCGGAAGGTTATGGCTGGACAAGGAAGCTATGCTTATAGAGGCAGTGGTGTGGTCTTGGCGACCAACGGAGGAGGAGAATTAGCAGAGTAGGAGATTGAATCTTTGGAGGCTGCGGATTTTTTTGTTTCATGTCTATGGTATGCTCATTTCGAGAAGAAGAGTTAGTTTATTAGTTTATTGTTTTGTTATTTTTTAAGAGTATATACTAATATAAGTCTAAATTTTTAATAGGCAATTTATTTATTAGGGTAAATTGCACTCCCGTCCCTCTCCTTTGCTTAAATTACTATTTTCGTCCCTACTGTTTCAAAAATGATGATTTTGTCCTCCAGATTTGATTTAATAGCACTATAAGGTCCCTGGTGCCGGAATCGGAAAAAAACTCCGGCGACCAGGGATTTGAAATGACCAAATTGCCCCTCCACTCATCTTCTTTCTCTAACCTCTCTTTCTCCTTCTTTTTGGGGTGGCGTCCATTTCAATGGCGTCGTTCGGGTGTCCAGTGTAGCTTGGAAGGGCTGAAATGCTTGGAAATGACCCTAGAATCCAGCAGCTCCATGATCAGGGTGAAGTTCACGCACCTTGGGGTCCTTCACGAGAAGCTCCCAGTAGATAACGTAATGCCCGGGGATGGACTTGGTCTCCGCGTAGCTGGTGTACTCCACCACGCTCATATCGAACTCCCCGAGGAGGACACACGCGTTTTCCATCACCTTTTGGAGCTCGGACTCGTCGGTTCGGGGAGGTTAGAGAAGGAGAAAGAGAGGTTAGAGAAGGAAGATGAGTGGAGAAAGAGAGAGGGGCAATTTGGTCATTTCAAGCTCCTGGTTGCCGGAGTTTTTTTCCGATTTTGGCACGAGGGACCTTAGAGTGCTATTAAATCAAATCTGGAGGACAAAATCATCATTTTTGAAACAGTATGGACAAAAATAGTAATTTAAGCAAAGGAGAGGAACGGGAGGGCAATTTACCCTATTTATTATTATATAGGTTTTGAAACATTATAAACGAGTATGAATTAAAGTGATTTTTTCACTCTTGCATGGCAGCACAACTAATCTAATTCAAGGTCACATGGTACTTGATGTAGGTGTTAAAATGATAAAGTTCCACCCCAAAAAAATTTGGAATTGGTCAAATGGATATGTTAGTGAATGAAATTAAAAAAATTTGGACATATTTTAATATTTTAGAATCACACGTCACTAATAACAGTTTATTAAAGTGAACTGTTTACTTCTTTACAAGTAGAGCAATTATTTTTATTTCATGTCTATAGTATGCTCTTCTCGAGAAGAAGAATTAGTTTAATAGTTTATTGTTTTCTTATTTTTTTAAGGGTATATAAGTCTAAATTTTTAATAGGCAATTTATTTATTATTATATGAGATTTTTCAAATATTATAAATAAGTATGTAATTAAAGTGAATTTTTTTTTACTCTTGCATACCAGCACAACTATCTAATTCAAATTCCATGTAGGTGTCAAAATGATAAGGTTCCATAAAAAATATGAATCTATTAAATAGATTTATTACTGATAAAAAGTATAATAATTTAGACCCAATTTAATATTTTAGAACAATATATTATTGAAGTAATAATTGGTGAAATTACACAATACTAAAGTAAAGTACAATAGAGCAAGTTTAATATTTTCTTTAAAAGTAGAGTGATATTATTACTTTGCTTTTGGTAAATAGAGCATGTTTATTAATAATCGACAATAAAGTACATATCAAATAAAATTACGCCATACAAAAATCCTTGAACTCTTTTTTTGGCAGGGTGCAAAGGAGGAACAAGACAATACAATGCGGGTTCCTTGATTTTTTTCCCCTACCAAACAAAGCACCAAGGTTGACCTAATTAACAAAATGACAAAGAAACCACAATATACGCACTCTCTAGCTAAGGGGCTAGCTAAACTCCCATGGCCTTCAAGATTTCTCGAGCAAATCACGTTAGGAAATCAGTAACGAGATCTGGAAGTGGGAACTGAAAGATTAAATCATTGTAAATCGAGTTCGGATCTTCTTCTTCTTCTTTTTCATCGACGTTCATCATTATAAGCTCATTCATTGGTGGGCCAGCCAGGTGGGGATAATAACTCTCATGAGAAACTGCTTGTACCGTTATAGAACTTGTACTGGTACTAGAAGGAAAGCAAAGACTCGAAGGGGAGGCAGAAGCTTGGAAGGAGTGGCTCGGGGTAGAGAATCCCGAGGGCTTAGTTGGCCCATCATGAGCAGCACTAAAGAAAGGTATGGTGGTGTTATTAGTTGCACCAAGAAGAGGATCCGTGTAAGGTACTGGTGAAGCAAGGCCTGAGAAAGAACTTGTAAACATCGAGGACGATGTGGGTAACAGTGGTTCGCGAATGTTATTATTGTAGAGCGAGGAAGCAAGGGAAGAGTTCAACAAGTCACTAAGGAGAAGCACCTCGTTGTAGAGGGAAGCAAGGGAAGGAGGAGGAGGAGGATGGTTATTGCAATTCGCACTGTTCCGATTGGACGAAAAAGTATCGACGGGAGAGGAGGAAGAAGAGGGAGGAGGGTTCCCGAAAGGCGACCAGTTGATGTTGTTGTTGTTGTCATGTGTTCTCGTGAGGCGTTGGAGTTGTTTAGGGAAGTTAATGTAAGGTTGGGATCGGAGGAAAGGGGTGTCGGCGAATCGAAAAGGGTCTACGATGCATGTGTCGTTCGGGTAAATGAAGTTGGTTCGAGCCTTGAGCCCACGCAGGGCACGGGCCGCGAAGTCATAGGCGTAGGCGGCTTCCTCGGCAGTCTTGAAGGTGCCCAGCCACTTCCTCTCCTTGGTGTGTGGGTCCCTTATCTCGGCAGCAAACCGGCCCCACGGCCGCCTCCTTACCCCTCTGTATTTGGGAGGAGTAGCACCATCTTCCTGTGGCGGCTTCTTGTTTGTGGCCACCGGGCTCGCGGTGGCGGTGGAGCTGGGATATTGTATTTGGTTGAGGAGCGTCATTGAGGCCTAAATTGGCACCTGATTGTTGTTGGAAAGTCGTACTAAAGAGTAAGACGAGGTAACACCTGATAGGTAGGGCTAGATTACTTGAGTTGGTATGACCTTGGGTTTTTGTGTTGTATTTATAGACACACATACCAAAGAAAATAGGAACACAGGAGTGTTGCTTGTCTTAAATTGGTAAGAGTACGGATCAGATTTATTGATACCGTAGTTGGCTAGGTTTTGATTTATTTTGTTGCTCTTTCGTATATTACTCCGAGAAATTACCCGTTGTACCTGCTTCACATGGGAAACATAGCAATGGAAAGATAAACAATAACAAAAATAAATCTTCAGGACTTTTGACAAATGCATCCATTATGTGGCTCGCCTACCGTCCCGTTTGGTCATGGTTTTTGATGTGTGTGTAAAGGTGCACAAAATTAGTTATGTTCAGGCAGTGTTTACTCATATTTTGGGTCGGTTGAGTCATGATTTATTGAATCTTTAGTTCGTTTTGCGTGTTGAGTCGAGAAGTGGAATTTTGTTGGGTTTTGTAAGTTTTTGTAGGTAGTGGAGGGCAGCGCAAGAGCGTAGAAGGGTGAGCGGAAGAACGATCAGTATGGAGAGGAAGTACTCGGATGCAGCGATCGAAGAAGGAAGACTTGGATGTAGTGGTTGCTACTTTACTAGCAATCGCTAAAAGGTTGTAGAAGCTCTCAAACCTAGAGGGCGCTGCTCCTCCAACGGGCGCTGGGTTGAGGATTTTGGAAGATCTGCTTAATTATTTTTGTTATTTTGGAATCTTGACTTTGCTACATATAGGCCTTAAACCTTGGGTTTTAATCATTCTTGACAGTTTTTATTCAAGACTTTTTTAGACCTAATTTTAGTCTTTGCTCATTACTTTGGATTGTAATCAACAATTCGGAATTCTCACGTAACAAGGTATTTTCATACTTTAGAGTCAAGGATTATATTTTCATTCAATCGTTTTGATTGTTGATTGTTTGAGTCTTTCGAGTTGTGTGTGTTTGGAATTGAGATAGACCACCTTATTCTTAGCATGGATAGCATCCACTTTGTTTAATTATCTTTTCTTAGATATATTGTTGTTAGTGTTTAGGATTGACAACTGTAGATTCAAATAACGATAGTAGCATTCGTAGCTTTAGAACCAACAATCACATTAATCAATATGCTTAGCTTAAGATTTGGATATTCATAATTTGGTACTTATCGAAATTGATTCTTCTATCCATGTGAATACGATGTGATTTATCACTATATTACTTGTGCGATCGTGTTCTCTTGAGCGTATTTTTAACCCGAGAATTATCGCATCAGTTTTTTTATTTTTAATTATGGTACTATTATTTAGATTTTATGTCGAGATAAATATATTTTTTTGAAATATTATTTTTTATCACGCATTTTTTCTTACGGATTTTAATGTGATAAAATTTAAGACAAAATGAAAGATTGCAACACACTATGTGAAGGAAAATATCATTAGATAAGTTATATATACCATGATGTTAATTATTTACCTTTCACAATAAACTTTTAACAAATGTATGATTTTGTATAATTTTGCAGATTGTTTTTCGTTTTTCTTAATATATGGTTGTCATTGAGGTTTCTAATTGGCATGCCTACTATAATAGAAAAGTTGTATAATATTTTTTATGATTCAGAAAAAATAGATGATAAGTGCGATTTTGTTTAGAATCTGCATCGGTTAAGAGTGAGGCATAATTTATGTGTTTAAATCTACTAGATTATTATTTTAAAATTTTGGATTGGGTATGAAAATTTTAACATGATTCAAAATAAGTTGATTAAGTATTTATTGTTATGTTCTCACAACTCACATTTATTAATATTTGGTAAAATCAAATTTAGTACAATTTTGTACGAGCCACGAGTCTCATTTGAGAGAGGATATTGAGAATCAATTTGAGAGAGCATACTAAGAATTCATTACTTTAAAATTTTGGATTGAATATAAAAATTATAAACTTTTTATAGATCATATAGTATTTATAACTTATTTATATATGGAGCTTAGACCTAGGGGTGTACAATCAGTATATACCGATCACGAATATCGAATACCAAAATTACAAAAAAATTCATACCGGTCCCGAACCAAAATAATTTCGATATTGTACCGAATATCGAATTAAAATTTTGGTATAATACCAAAAACTACCGAAATTCAAAAACAAACACATTATAGTTTCACAATACAAACTCCAACAACAACCCTTTAAATTAAGACAAATCCAAATCTAAATCCAAATCCAAATCATCAAATTTCAAAACGAACTCGAATCGAAGAACTAGTCAAAACCCCTGAATCTCCTACACCTAAGCAGCTGAGGCAGATCCAAAGAACCCTAAAAGGAGAGCACCGAAACGCGTCTCTAACTAGACAAATACGCAAATTAAGGACTACGAACTGAGATATAGAGGTAAAAAAAAATAATAGGCAAATTAAAGAGAAAAAAAATCAGCAAAGGAGATGGAAGAAGATAGGGTGCGAGGGAGAGAATCACCGATCCAATCGGCAGGAAGCAGCAGATGGATGGATGCTCTACGTTTCAAGATGCGAAATCCTAATCGACTCAGAGCTACAAAGAGGAGGCAAGCCGAAGAGTGCTGTGTGCATGTAAGGGAAGATAATATTTAATTGATAAATTACACTTTAGTAACTCGGTATATTCGATATTACCGAAATAATTCTGGTATATCCCAAAGTTATACCAAATACCGAAATTCACTGAAATTTTTCAAAAGTCCATACCAAATAAAATCCCGTAAACCAAAATACTGATTTTAAAATACCGAATAACGAAAAAAAAACGATAGTACCGAATACCAAATATCATTTGCTCACCCCTACTTAGACAACATGCAACAATAGCCTCAGGCTAGGAAAAGATGGGAAAAGAGGGGGGGACCACGGGAAATGAGGCGACCGTGGATGGCTCTCCTTCCTGTGTAGGGGGCGAGTGGGATTCATTTTTGTGGGCTATTATTTTTTTATTTTTGTAATTTAATTTGTTATCCTACTTTTTATATTTGTCACAGTATTATTCGTTCACATAAAATTTTTAAAGATAAGGTTTGAGGTGAATTTTGTTTATAATTATATGTTACTTTTTAAAAACAAAATAATTTTCAAATAGTCATTTATTTACTCTCTGTAAATAGACTCCATATACCAACTTATAACTTCACATCAAAACCAAATTTCTATTTTTTTTCCTCATATGGATCCAAACAATCCTAACTCTCCAAATTTCGAAAGATTTTACAATCCTTCTTTTCCAAATTTAGAAGAATTTCAAGATTCTCAACCATTATTTTTCTCCCAATTTTTGTCAAATCTTTCTCAAAGTAGACAAAAGAAATAATGAATAAGAGAATAGATGGTGAAAAGCTAAGGGACCAAAATAGAAAAGAAATGCAACAAAAGAAGGCTGAAATGAAACAAATGGAGATAAAAATGAAATAAATGGAGATGAATCTAAACATATTGAATACGCTCATTGCAAAATAACACCTCTCCCCCAGAAGATGAAAAGATGAAACGCCATCTAATGTCCATTTTGTATGAAAAATAAATGCTTTATTTTCGTGTAAATTATGTTTAAGATTGTTGTAATATATACACTTTCTGCATTTGTAATTTATCATTTTGCATTGTATATGTAATTTGAATTATGGCTAATTTATTGCTTTTCAAAGAAAATTATTATTTTAAAATTTTCAAAATTAACAATTTAATGTGAAGTATATATTAACGAATATTAATTTTTTTATAAGTTTACGAAATAAAACTACATAATATGTGGATTAAAAAAATTAAAGTTAATTAAGTTTTGATGATGTGGATGATAAATATATTAATTATTTATTGGTTGATGATGAGTTGGGGTAGGGATGTTGATGTGGGTAAGAAATTAAATGTAATGAGATGGAATAATGTAAATGAATAAGAAATTAATTAAATATTTCGAGAATGACTAGAGAGGCGATGGATCGGTTAAAAGATGCTAATGCGGATCGTATTAGAATTTTCATAGATCAAACGAACAGCTATCTTGAGGATACTATAATTTTCACATACCAAACGAACGGCTATCTTAAGACCATCCACATTAGTGCCCCCGCTACAGTGCGCGCCCTGGGCGCCACGTCAGCCACGCCCCTGCTCTCAGTTTTCAGCCCACAGTGGTGCCCCTGCTATAGTGCCACGCCCTGGGCGCCACGTCAGATTTTTTCTCAGCTCAGCTTTTTTAAAATTCAGCTAATTGTATCAAACTCGAGTATTTTTTCGTGTTTATTTCGAAGTGCAAAAATTTACGAAATAGAAATTTTATAGAATTCGAAATGTATAACATATGTTTTTCAATTAAATATAATATGTTGTTTAAATATATAAGTGCATAAAACTTTAAGGTTAGGATTAGGGTTAGGGTTAGAGTTAGGGTTATAGTTAGGGTAAGGGTTAGAGTTTAGAGTTTATAATTTACATAAAATTATACTACATTCTATAATTTATATTAAATTATATTAAAATATAAACTTTATATCAAATTACATAGCAAAGGTTTAGGGTTATCAAGGGTTTAAGGGTTAGGGTTAAGGTTTAAGGGTTTAGGGTTTAAGGGTTTTAAAGTCTAATTATTTGGATTCAAAAATTTGTATAAAATTACCAAAAAACAATAAAAAAAATTTAATTGCACAAAAAAGTCAAAAAAAGTAAAAGAAATTTTTAGAATTTTTTTCCTAATTTTTCCGATTGTTTTTAATTTTTTTTATTTTTTTAAAAAATAAAAAAAATAATATTATATTACCCCGGGTGACGTGGCCCAATCAGAAGGGGCCACGTCGCCCGGGGCGAGGCGCGCCCCGACTGACACCAGGAGTGCCCCGACTACAGTCCCGCGCCCAATCCCTCTACGGGTGGTCTAAGGAGTATCCTCTGAACCATGCGTGTGGTGCTCATCCCCAGGTTAAATTTTTTCTGGTCGGTACCTCTTTGTATTATTTCATTGTGTCGTAGATAAGTGTGTCGCAGATAAGTTAAGCATCATTTTCAGAGACTAGGCGGCGCTAGATATTCTAGTCTCTTCTAATAAGAAAGTAGATTCGCTTCTTTCAGGCAATAACATCAAACCCATCTTAAAATGACCCGTTGAAAGAAGTCATGCACAAATTTAGGCTTGATAGAATTATATTTGAGGCTTCATCAATGGGGTATCGATTTCTTTAGATTGGCAACTGGACAACGTTCTCTTTAGCTAGACTGGACCTTAGTCTTTTGCTCTTGTAGTCTCGTTCATGTCCTTTGTGCACCTAATCGGACTCTTCATCCGGACCGGACCTTTTGACTCTCTTATGTTCAGATTTTTCGAAGTAACAGTTAATATGAATGCACGGTTAATTTCTTAAAAAAAATTATATTTGAGGAGAGTCTATCGAGAACGCTGCATTAATTTATAATTTTATAAAATATCCAATTCATTGCAATAATTTTACTAAATTGCAATTTTAGAGAAAAATGGTCCCTGTGATATATTTATTTGGACCACGATTCACGCTACACAAATAATAGTTGAGTAACTAATATGTTTATAATGGGTTCCAGTTTCTACGAGCAAAATAATAATTTTTTAAATTATTTTCCCTTGTGAATGCTCTTAAGACAGAGTGCCCGATACTCCCGTCATTATCAAGGCCTCTTTATACAGGTCATTGGGTCTCGTATGTTTCGTTTCCTTTTGAGACGAAAATGGCAGCAAAATAAATTTATTGTCACCCAAGGGCCTACGATTTCCTTTTGGGACCAATCTTTTTTAAGAAAACGACACGATTGTTAGAGTAAATATAATTCTTTTATTCCGTTTTTGGGAAGGCTGCTCTGAGGAGGCCTCTTAGACGGCCAGAGAGACGTTAATTGTTAAAATTACGAATATCAATTATAAGATCATTTATTGGCAATATAACGAAATTGTTACCCATCATAATACGGTTCGTTTCGGGTCGATTCTCTTTGATCCTTAGGTTGGAGAACTCAACCAGAACTGACAACTAAAATGCTTGTAGTTTGAGCTCTGCCCTAAACCAATTACCTTATGGTTCTTGACCAAACTAAAAAATTTGGTTCAGTTCTCACCCCCAGTTGAAAAGTGACGTCTTATGTTTAATCTTACGATTGTGTTCTAAAAATTTTAGATTGTTGGAAAAATGTACAGTGGAAATAAATTAAGTAGAGAATAGATAAAAGTATGAAAGAAAATTTGTCATGGTTTAGTAATAGGAAGACGAACAAATTTAATAAAATTATCATCAAAAAATTACTTAATTAACATTTTATTTTAAAATGAGTGATCATGCGGCTTTCCGAATATGGTGAGGTAATGACATATTCCCGATTTAAAATTTTATTTTAATAATGAATTAATAAATCAACAATTTCTTACAAAATTTCACGTAAATATACAAAAGATGAAATTCAACCTTATGGCACGAAACAAAATCATAACCTCTTTAATGCGTTCTTTTCTGTCTATGTAAAATTGTTATATTGATAAAATTTATACAAGGTCCATAAACTAATATACCTTATCCACGTTACCAATCTAGGCATAACAAAACTTAAACGTTTTTTATTCTGGAACGTTCATATGTATTATGTAGGACCGCAAATTATTTTTCTAGGAAAATTGTAGACAACCGGCCGGGAAACGCAGATCATGTAGGACCCAAGTTGCCCTAGCTAGGCAAACATTATTCAAATAATTCATAATTTTTAAAATAATTATTTAATATATATACATTTACTAAAATGACTAATCAATATACATTCAATATTAACAACTTCTTAAGAATTCGAACTTCAAACACCTTCAGTTCGAATCATGCATTATACTTCTACACTCTACCAAGTACCAAGTTCTTAAATCTAGTAAGAGTCGGCCAAAAGGGTGAGCAAAAAGTCGCATTTAGTTATAGACTGGTGATCTTTAATTTCCCTTTTCTGATTGGAAGGGAGTGTCTCTGGCTAATCTCTTGGGGTATTTTATGAGTCGATCGAGAAATTGGGTTTTTACTAAATTTATGTCAACCATCACTTATTGCAAGTATATCTTATTTTTACAAGTTTCTGCGTTTAACATTTTCAACAAAAAAAATCATTCTCAGTGGCAAAATTTTCAAGGGTGACAATGTGGTATTTCGACTAAAATAATACTAAACTAAATTAGCACAAAATAATCATTCTCCTTAAATTAACAATTAATCATATAAAATTTAAATATTAACTGAAATAATATGACACTAAAAATAAAAATAAACAATCAATTAATGCTTATTTTATACACACGTCATATTTTAACTTCTTATTATTGCAAGTATATATTATGCTATAATTTTTAATCTTACTTTTATGCTAATGTATATTGTTCTTATAATAAAATGCATATATCATCTAAAAAGAAGGCTTGTCCAACTACAGACGTGGATTAATTATATTTATTTTATTAGAATCAACTAGAGGTTCAAAAATATTAAGCGATGAAAAAGGATGAATAAATACAGATGACAAGATACTTGTTACAATTTTAATCTTTTAGTTAAGACATATAGATAACATAGACAAAAAATATTTGACAATTCTTTTCAATATCATAATTTATATATTTTAACTAAATCCATAATCGATATATTATTGATGTACTCCATTCAAATTGTTCAACTCGAGTTTACATAAAAATTATACTCTCGATGTCTAATCATTTTAGGGGTGTGGTTATTATAATGTTGGTTTAGCCTCTCTCGGGTATTCTCAGGTAACTGTCCTATTTGTAACTTCATTAATTTTATGTTTCCGACCTAAACAACAGAAACATCCAAGTTACATGATCTTTCTTGCTAGGAGGCTGGGTTATTGATAGGGTGTTTTTACTGATATATTTGTATTTTTTTATTTAAATAGGGATTCTCACTCTCACCCCACCATTTTTAAAATAATTTAATTCAAATTTGAGATATTACTGAACAATCCTAGACTCTACAGTCACTTATTAGTTAGTAACTGCTAATTTGTAACTATGAGTCTATTACCTGCTACAAGATGCTACAGTTTTTTTACACGAGGAACGTGATAATTGATACATTTATATAAAATGATTCTCGTGTGGTTGTCAGTGGTCCTCAGCAATGTCTTTTTTGTTTGCCTGAGTCAGCAACGCAACGGGGGTAAATTTCTGACAGATGAGCAAATAAAAAAGGTTTTTCACGAAATCACATGAACTTAAAAAGGTTTGATAAATGTCGAGTAACGGAGACAATTTTTTATTCACTAAAGTCGCAATTATTTTGTTTTACTTTATTGCATGCACTTGTTTACGTAATTAAGAGACCGAGCAGAAAATTTAATCATTTCGTCGTGGTTTTTTTTTTGGGATTTTTTTTTTGTGGGAAAAGGTTTTTTTATCGTCTAGCAATGTACTTTGGGTCATTGTTATGTTAATCTCTTATTCATATTATTGTGCTGTGCAATTAATAATTGACTACCGTCACTGTTACTATCTTTTCCTATGAGGAATCACTATCACTTATCTCAGAGATTTCGTTTCCTTGTGAAAGAAAATAGGAAATTGGCAGCTCATTTCGTTCAATTGGCGCCCGAATCTACAATTTTGATTTCCTGCCGACCTGCCCCTCGGGACCATTCTTCTTTATAAACCGACGCATTAGCTGCAAAAATAAATTGATAATTGACTGTGTCCATTTATGGTGGCATCTGATGGGAGGAGGCCCCGTAGTTATCATCAATGGTAAAGGGGGAAAGAACCCGAATCGTCCCAAATTATGAATTTTTTTAAGAGTTCAAGCGACAAACAAATTGGATTTTTTCATATTTTACGAACATAAAAATATCATACTATTTTCTAAGAACACGACAATATTCGAGTTTAAAATACCAAATTTAAAACAATAATAAGTATGATATCAATTTACTCTTACCCATGCTTAAATCTTCAAATTCACTTAAAAAAAATATTTATGTGCATGCAAAAATTGAAGAAAATATTTGATATTTATTTTTCATATTTATAAACAACAACATCATTATTATAATGTTATAATTTACGAAAAAAATTCCATCAATTAATTTGGAGATTCATGGATTGGAAAAATGGAATAAAATATATTAGAAAACATCAGACATCGTAAAAATCACAATAATCAATCATTTAAAAAAAAAGATTATTGCAACTGATGATTTCATATAGTAAAGTTAACATACTATAATCAAGAAATCATGAAATTGAATTATGAAACAAATTTATTAACAAATTGAATAATCAATTTTATTTCATATAGTAAATATACTTAGTTGTTAAAATTTGTTTTTACCAAGAATCGAAACAAAATTTGTTACTGGTTAGTTTTTATCTATGAATAATCAAAAGAAGAACAATTTTTACGAATGTATAATACTTCGGAGTCAAAACAAAATGATTAAAATATCAAGTCCTCATTTTGATCAAGAGTCTGTTGCTAGTCTTCCATGGAAACTAAAACCATAAACATCCTATTTATATTGAATAAATAAGGCAAACAACTTATTTAGACAAAAGGAAGACGTGGTCATGGAAGTGACAATTGCATATATGGTAAAAATTTATTAAATTTTATCTACTGATGATTCTCATGATGACAACTGTAGTAGAAGATAAGTTTACATTAACTTTTATCAATTTCTCACAATGAAAGGATATGATCAATAAGGAAATGACACCGAATACAAGTGCTGGCATGTCCATGTTACTGGAAATTAACCCATGATCATTCATGAGTGTAAAATTAATATCTCCCACTTATACATGATTGTTCAATATTTTCTCTTATTGTATTAGCAGATTTATCGTGCGATTAGCATACATTTTTTGCATACTTTGAATACATGTGATGTGGTTAAATTCAAGAGAACATAATGACTATTTTAACAATATCATCTCAATAACTCTATTACGTAAATTACGCATTATATTAGTTCTCATCTCAATAACTATATTACATAAATTACGCATTATAATGTATTCGTGTTCATTATTGTATTTCTTTCAACATAATAGGTATACCAATGAACTACAAAACTTTTCAAATGCGATCAATGAAGAACTTGCTTTTTTAATGGTATTTATTCTATCATGCCTTGTCCAATCGAATCTAAAGCATGTCTCTTTAAAAAAATTCTTTAAAAAAATTCTAAGCCAGTAACACAAAATCATATTTTCAAAATACATTAATAATTTTAAGATTAGAGTACCAAAAATCATAGATTTTAGAATTGGTCTCACACGAGAAAAAGTAAAGTTACTTTTTATTAAATCAAATTTTACATCCATTGGTCGTAAAAGCACATATGGTATTTAAAAATAATGCTCTTTTTTCTGATAGGAGTTAATATTTTTTTTACATATAATATCATAGTAGAATATTAATTTTATATTTTCTAAACAAAAGCTTTAGTTTACTTTAAAACTCCTTTAGGCTATCAAAACAGTAGCATCTTCTATGTTTTTTACCATTTGAATTTTAAATAATCTAATAAATTCAAAACTTATATAATGCAGCATTATTAATCATGTACTTTAATTAACTATTTTTTTATAGTTAAGTAAGATGACATTCGTATTTTAGCAAATCACTTGATATTTAATAATTTTCTAAAATTATCTCATCTCATTCAAACATTAACTTGTTAATTTCCACTAAAGTAAAAAACAACGAGAATGTGCTATTTTTTTTGTCTCACATGCATGAGTAAATATTTCTCAAAATAACATTCACGCAATTCGTACTATTGAAATAAATTAATCATATCAAATAACTAATTCTTCTTTACAAGGGAGGAAGAGAGGGAGGGAGTGAGTTATAAAAAAAAGCATTAATGTATTTGCAAACTGACATATTTCTCAAATACATATATAGGCACACTTTTGGTTATTGAATCTGTAATCATATCTTGTTTAGATATGAATTTTATGCTCACTTCTTTACATGCAACATATTCTTAACAAAATGATATTGGATATCAATATATTTTGCGTTGCCATAATATCTAGGATCCTTAGCAAAAGCTATTGATACTTAATTATCCTAAAATAAACTCACCGATTCTTTTAAATTAGTTAGGGATAAATGGTTCAAAAATCTTTTCAACCATACTGCTTCTTGCACAACAATTACAAAGATAACATACTCAACTTTCATTATTGACACGGAGACACACATTTGTTTCTTGCTACTTCATAAAATAGTACCCCCACCAAGTAAAAAGACATATCTTGATGTAGATTTTTTCTCATCCACATCATCCCCTAAATCAACATTGGTATAACCTCTCAATGTTAGGTCTCAACATTGATAACGTTGTGAGTATTCTATAATTCTATTCAAATATTCATAATTTTGTTAACTATTTTCCAATGTGCATTTTTTGGATAAGACTGATACTTACTAACTACCTCAACAATATAGCAAATATCTCATCTTTTATACAATATTACGTACATGAAATAACCAATCTTATTACTAATAATATGATAACCCTTAACAATTGAGATGTTCATCATGTCCTTTTTTTGAGCTCTTTAATGACGTGTCTTTATTGAGATGATAACCCTTAATAATTGAGACAAATTTGGAATTACTGTTATTACAATTGAATGTTTTACTACTTTGCAGATATATATTTCTTGTGAAAGAGATAATAAAATTTTTCAATAATTCTTTACAATTTTAACTCCGAGTATATAATAATTTCAAAAACAAAACTTAATCAAAAAGATTATCTTAAAATTCTTTATAAGTTATATTTTATTGAATGATACTCATATTTATTTAGTTAAGGTCCATCACATGGAACATGCATTAACTCAAGTCAAAATGCGAGTCAACAATAGCAAGCTCACACAAACCCAAAAATAAGCCAGAATATATAAAGATAAAAAAATTGCAGAATTATGATTTTGTCCCTTGTAAACAATAACGTCACTATTACAATGTTATAGTCTACGAAAACAAATTATATCAATTAATTTAGAGATTCAATGCATGTGACTTTCTCTTTGGATAGCAACTAGAGATCTTACTGCATTAATCTCTCTCATGGATTAAAAAAATACAGTAAAAATATCGTAGGAGACATCAAACATCGTAAAAGTCACAAAAATCAATCAATTCTTCCAAAAAAGAAATGATTATCTCAACTTATGATTTCATATAGTAAAGTTAACATATTATAATCAATAAATTATGAAATTTTATGATAAAAAAATTATTAATTATGTAAATATATTAACTTGTTGAAATTTACTTTCACTAAGAATCAAAACGAGATTTCTTACTAGTTAATTTTTAGGGTAAATTACATCTGGCCCCCTCGACTTTGAACAAATAGACGATTTCCCCCCTCTACTTCGCAAACTGATTAAAAACCCCTCTTAGTTTGGACAAATTATACGATTTCCCCCCTCTTGCCGGAACCGGAGCAAATCTCCGGCGAGGAGGTACAGGAAATGACAAAAATGCCCCTTGACTAAAAAAAATCCCTCTGTTTCTCTCTCCCCCTCCGACTTCTTCTTCAAAAACAAACCCAGTCCAACACCGATAGTCCATGCCTCTGTCTCCTCTACCTCTCCTTTACCCTTTAACCAGACCCAGTTCCCAGGTCGGAGTTAGTCAGGCCCAGTTCCCCATCCCCCTCCCCAATCGTCAAACCCTAGATCCCCAATCGTCATCGGAATCCCGTCGCTGCCATCGTTTCCGTCGAAAAAAGCTCGAAGCTTTCGTCTCCTCTAGTATAGGACTCCTGAACCCCTAACCCAATTTTTGTTTTTCCTCTTCGCTTCGGGTTCTTGATCGCGCCATTACAAGGGAAGTACAGTTTGGAAGCGGGATCGAGCTTGAGACGACGACGCACCGGCAAGATCGACCTCTCAACAGAGGACACCGACGCGTTTGCAGCAGCGGGGCTCGATCCATCGGCGTGCATCGTGTCGCCACCGTACTGGTGGTGGTAGTGGTGGAGCTGATTCGGCGTCGGCGCTGGAGGATGCAGGCTATCGTCCCTGGAACTGCCGGTTCCAGTAATAAAGCTTCAGACTTTGGTTAATTTAATATGAGAAAGTAACTGTGAGTTGAAAAAGTCACGAATTTGTTTAAGGGAATGCTAGTAATGAAGTGGTGTACATAATGTGAGTGCTTTTTGTTTTATTTGATTACTGGCGCCGGAGGAAGTCCCCCTCGGAACGGAATCTTGAGGAAGCTCCACACTTTACTGTTGTTGTTGTTCTTCGATATGGGTGCTTTTTGTTTGATTTAATGTAGGTGCTTTTTTTTATCGGATATTGAGTTCTGTTGCTGTTGTTTGGCTTGTTTTTTTGTTAATGTTTGACTTTGAGTTGGTGTTCTTGGGGTGGGAAGGTTGAAGAAGATGAAATGGGAAGAGGAAGAAGAATGTATTTTTTGTTTTTTAAATAGAAGGGCATTTTTGTCATTTCAGGTGCCTCCTCGCCGGAGATTTGCTCCGGTTCCGGCAAGAGGGGGAAAATCGTATAATTTTTCCAAACTAAGAGGGGTTTTTAATCAGTTTGCGAAGTAGAGGGGGGAAATCGTCTATTTGTTCAAAGTCGAGGAGGCCAGATGTAATTTACCCTAATTTTTATCCACGGATAATCGTAATAATAATAATTTTTATGAGTGTGAATACTTCAGAGTCAAAACAAGAGGATTGAAATATCAAATCCTACTTTTGATAAAGTCTTTATTACTATGTCTTCGCTAGAAATTAAGAGTTTGTTTAGTACAGCTAATCAGTTAACAGCTGATCAATTATTATTTGATAGTATTTAATTGGTAATTAATATTTAATTTTTAATAAATGTTTCATAATTTATAATTAGATGTTGTTGTTAAATTCTAAAATTACTTATAAGAATATTAGACTAGTAAATTTTATTCTCTTAATAGACAAAAAGAAGACTTGGTCATGAATGGGACATTTGCATGTGTGGTAAGTTTTTATCAACTTTTAACCACTCATGACTCTCATGTTAACAAGTGTAAGTTTACATGAACTTTTATCCATTTCTCTAAAGATATGACCAACAAGAAAATGACACCCAATGTAATATGTAGCATGTCCAAGTGATTGGAATTAACCCATGATCATTCATGGGTATAAAACCAATAGAAACATTTTGAAAAAAACAATATAACACATTTTCAACGTATACGTGAACATAAAAATAACAACCATACATGGTAACTTGCATAAAAAAATGATGTAACTTGCATAAAAAAATGATGTAACTTAATTATATCAAAAAATATAAACCTCGAAAGGAAGACATGAACAAGATAAATGTCGTCAATTAGAAATTTACGTGACCATATATTTTGCGATGTCATAATAGTGTAATTTATTTGATTAGGACTGAACTGATCTGGTAACATTTAATATATGGCAGACAAAATTGGCATCAAAGGTCTGTGGTTACTGTTTAGTTATTTTCAGGTTGATCCTTTTGACTGACAGTTTGGACATGACAGGAGTGGATATCTCTCTCCCCCTTTGTTTGTTATAGTCTGACGCGTTGGCCCCATCCAGAATTTGCCCCATCCTTTTGAGTACGTTTTTTTTCTCCGGAATGGGTCACTTGTCTACCCCGTATGTTACTGAACTTATATCTTTGGAGGCCCTGATTCATGATATGTATTAGGTTAAGTGGATAACGTGAATCTAGGTAATAACCTCCGATTTGAATCAGATAATACTTTTTAGGCAACGACTTGTTTTTCTCTCCCTTCAAAAAAAAAATGGAGCTCTCTCTCCCAAAATGGAGCCAAACTAGGGTTTATCCCTCTTTCTTTTCCTTTCTGCCGTCTCCCTCCTTCCCTATCCTCCACCTCTTCTTTTTTTCCTCCCCTCCTTCTTTCCTCTCCTCACATCCGGCCATCTTATCCCTTACTCCGCAGTCCAAGACCTCCTCCCTCGCCGGAAGTAGTCCTCCTCAAATCCTCGCCGGTCATAATTCGAGCACCTCTGACCGAGCACTTTAGTCCGAGCACCTCCGACCGAGCACCTCTATCCGAGCACTTCTGGCCGAGCAACTCCGGTGGCGCACCTCCGTCCGAGCAACTCCGGCCGAGCACTTCCGAGCACCTCCGGCCGAGATAACTACCATGGCATTATTAATTTAAATAGGATTGTCGGTATATAATAAGCGGTGTAGCTCATTTGGTGGATGAATAGACAAATTAGGCACACAATCAAAACCTAGAATGTACGACCACATAATTAACAACCTCATTCATCCTCACATAATGAATTCTAACTTACAATTAAAAAATAACTTTCCAATAGCTAAATTGGTTTATTTATTCAGTGATCGAATATTATTAATAAAGATGAAAAAAATAGATTCTGGTCACCAATAAACATAGTCTTATAGTCTTGATATTGTTAAGATATACCCATGGACGGATCAACAGATTTTAACTAATAGAGACGAAACATTAACGTGAATATTTAACAGTTGATTTTCTTATATATTTTTGTAATAGTTAGGAAAAAAATATAATTCCAGCTAGGATTCAAGTTACATCTAGTTTATCTTTGGTTTCTTCCGGACTAACGCTGTGGGAAGTAACTACATGCAAGCTAATTAATTTAGAACAAGGATAGTTCAATGTTATACATATTTGTATTTTAGTACTTTGTGATCAAAATATCTTTATTTTACTTAACAAAGCACCAAAAAAATCTCATTTAATAACCAGATCATATCTTCCCCTTTGATCATTTTTTTAGGACAAAATAACTCATTATTCTTGCACTATAATAAATCCAAAATTTAGTAAAATATAGAAAATTCTTTGTATTCATGTTTCCCTCGCCCTCTCCTCACGTAACACCAACCCAATCCAAAATATCATAAAATAGAGTAATTCTTGACTAGCGTCGCCCGCACTTGGCTTTTGCATTTATTATAACGCATCAACATTAACACTCTTTGTCTCTTCCCCGTAGAAGAAACAAAAGTTAATTTTAAAAAAATTGTTTCTGCTATTTTGAATATATAAGAGTGAGTTGTATTTTTTTTTCTTAAACATTTTAACTGATAATGTTAAACTTTCGTCACTGTACGAATTATTTTTAATCGCAATGTAATTGTATGTAAATTCGTCAATCACATAATACTAAAATAAATTTTCACATAAAATAAAATAAAAATATCTCCGAGCTTCAAAATTAATGGAGTTTTTGTAGGATTTATTTACAGGAGATTAAAACAAGGAAAATTAAACTGTATTATCAAGCAATAAAGATTTATCTATCGCCTTAACATCAGGCCGCTTTAACACTTCGTTCAGATGCATATATTAAACTGAAAATCTCAAAAAAGACATAATAATTGTAGAGATATTCCTTGTTTGGTTATTCAACCTGTTCCAAAACTATGTACCGAGAGGTTTGGTTCTCTTTTCAGGAAAAAAAAAATAGAGAGCTCTAGTTGAACTCTCGAATGGTTCTGGTTTTGATGCTTGGAAATTTTTGAGAAGATTTTAATGAGGTCTGCGATTATGACATCATATTTACATGAACAAATTAAATATTCACACTATGCAGTGAAATAAAATGTACATATAAAGAAAATGTTGCAGACGAATGAGACTGATTGCAACAGTAGCCGAAGACAGCTTTTTTTTCCTTGGTCCAATTAAGAGCAATATTGATCAACGCTTTGGTTTAAATGATAATAAACTTAAATTTAATTTAAAATATGTTAAATTTAAATTTTATAAAACTAAGTTCAATATCAATCATCTAATTGTGGAATAATAATATTCAAATCTCCATATTAGAGATTAAACAAAAGGAAGAGTAGCATCGTCGCGTGAAACTCACCTCTGAGTCTTGTTAATCGATCCCCTATAGATTGTGACTGAAGCCTTTGTGCCCTGCAAATTCTCCAACCCTAAAATTGGGAGGCATTGGTCTGAAAATTTTTCAAGAATTTCACAAGAAGACAGAAGAACTTGTAAAATTTGTTGGATTCGATTCTTAGGAGGTAGAGAAAGAACAGGATAGTGCGTGATTTTTTAAGGAAAAATGGTACGTGATTGACGGTACGATCATTGTTTCATTGAAAATTGTAACGGGACCAAAGGATATGAAATCATATTTATGAGGTAATTATTCAAACATTCACTTTTATTGTTGAATCAAAGGAATTTAGTGGAATACTTGTCACAATTACAGCGTTGATCATTGTATAATTTTTTTTAACGAAAAGTAGAGTCTCAATCGAGTATGTACGCCTTTTTGGTTCTTTCTGAAAAACCGAGGACGTGAGGATGTAACTATGTTGATTATATCAATGATGAGGAAAATTCGGTTGAATGATAAGTAGAAAATGAAATATCATATTAAAATTTGGTGACCATTAACCAAATTCAGAAGAGTACAAAAAGGTCATAAATTTGGAGCATGAGGGTAATTTACCAAAATTATAATTCAGATTAGATTTTTGCTCTTGCTACGTCATCATCACTAATCATATTCAAGGCCACGTGGCACTCCATATAAGTGTCAAAACAACGATGTTCCGTTACAAAATTCTGAACTGGTCAAATAGACTTGTTAGTCTGGACCGATCTAATAGATCGGTTAGTGACAAAAATTAGAATAATTTTTTACATGTTTTAACATTTTAAAACCACATTGTATTGAAATGAAATTGGTGAAATCAGAGAAGCTAGAGTGAATAACTGTTAATGTTGCTAGTCTCTTACGTATCCCGACAATTCATATCATCCGCCCTTTTTGCTTTGAGTTCGACGAGTCAGTTAAGCATCTACTTTTGCATTGTTTCTTTTCTCGGTCTATTTGAGATTTTTAAGCAAACAAAAGGGGTCTCAGGTGGAGTGACTGCAATTCGATAGACTATGCAATTTCTACTTGGTGCGGATTTTAAATAGGTGAAATGAGTGGAATATCAGAAAAGATTTGGTATTCATTGTTCTGTGATATCATGTGGGGTATTTGGTTACATCAAAACCAAGTTATCTTTCATGAAAAATAATGTGATCGGGAACTTTTCAAACATTCTATCTATTTACATACGCGTGAATGGCTTTCGTGATCTCGGTCTTGGTCTTTTAGAGAGACTGGTAATCAGAAACTTGATCTTTATTAGGATTCTTTGAAAATAAGATGATGCTGGGTTGTTCTTTTGGGTTAGGTTAGGCCTCATGTAAATAATGAGTGTGTTCACTATTAATATTCTGGGTTGACGATCATGTACATCGGTATAGACGAGACAGCTCTTCTATCCTCGCTTTTTCCTACTGGGTTTTGCGATTTTGGATTGTGAGGTCCTCAGTCGCAATATTTTTACTATCTTACGGTGGCGGTAGTCTCTCGGAGAGGGATGGGGTCTTCCGGGTTCAAGCTCGGGTGAGGGTAAACTCCTTATTAGATCGGGTAGTTCGGTATAGTTTTTTTTAGTCGTGTTAGGCTTCTGCTTGTTTTCTGTTTGTTCTCTTTCTCTTTTTTAATAAAGAATTTTACATATAAAAAAAATATCATCCGCCAAGAGAAGGTCCAGTGCACTTTTTTTTGGAAATGCACGTTAACGTTTTCCTAGGCACAAATTAGCGCAACATTAGTGCGCCAACAAATATACACATTTTTCCGAAAAAAAAAATATAAACATCTACGTCTTTGTCGAATTCGCGTACATAAATGTATGGTAATTGTAGGAGCAGAACCTGGTTTAAAAAATACAAGAATAATTAGCAGATTTATAGAAATAGAAACGTCAAAAGCAAAACAATCAGAAAATGGAAACGATCGAAGATTGCGTGTCAAACATTGTCCTCCTCTCGTCCTTAACGCGTCAACTCTCTCTTTCTCTTTCTCCTTCCTCCCTCAAACATTAATTAAGCACGAAAAAAGTTATAAATTCCATGGAAGCACCTCCAGATAATTGACATCTAATTACCATACTGTCCTCAGCTTCCAGGTTTTTGGTTTTTACGTCGTTACATCTTCCCTTTTTAATTTCCTGGGAGGCATTGAGACTTTGGTATGCATGTTCTTTTTTTTTTTGAGAGGGGCGTATGCATGTCTTTCCTGAGACCTTAATTCCCTCGGACAAGAAATAGAGAGGGACAAGTTGTTTCTGGTTAGAATAGGATAATTAGTATAGAAGATGCATTGCATGCATGCCTCTTACAATTCCAACGTTCGACTTGGTCGGTTTCGTTTCTTGATCATTTTTTTTCTCTTAATTACCATTTCTCATTCAAGATCCTAGGAAATTGTTTAAAGAGGAGGAGATAATATTGGATTAATAGATTACCCACTTGAAATATTGGAGTATATGGGTTGATTAGATATTGGAATTTCTTCGAAATGAGAAGGGAATGGAGGAATGTAGGTGAAGTGCTCAAGATTGGTCTGCTGTTTGCCAAACATTAGTAGAAGACACCTTTCTAGTGATTATTATTGGTCGATGTCACAAAGTGATGAATCCGGTCCCCCACTAAGATCAGGTGTAACAGCTAGCAACTCTAATCCATTTGCTCGTCCGTACTTCGCACAAAAGTTACAGATTGAACTTGACGCAAGTGATGATTCATCCGAGGATTCTTTCCCAGCAACTCATAAACATTCTCCACCAAGTTCAGAGGGCTCTAAACACAACAAGACCAAAAAGAAAACGGAGGATGATCTCCAAAAGGAGACCTATCTAACCTATCTAGCTGTACAGTGTTATGAAAAGTATCTCAAAGCAGAATTCGAGAAAGCAGCAACTGAAGCAGGTCACCCAGAATTGGGATTGCCCGACAATGCTGGGGAATATAATGACACACCTGAATTCGTAAATCCCTTCTTTCTAACCATTTCTCTCACCTTTTCAACATCATCCCACTGTTTCTCTGAAGCATAAATGTTTGAGAGGCAGATGAAGCTCCCGACCTGGTATTGCTTCATATCAAAAACCTTTTCTGCTACAACCTCTGTCAGCTTCATATTCCGATGTAGTCTACAGGCATTAAGAAGCGCAGCCAAAATGTCAATGGCTGGATTAACTTTCATGTTTATAGTAATCTCATATGGTTCATCTAAGTGACCTCCTTGGCCAAGGAGATCCACTAAACATGAATAGTGTGAAACTGCTGGCTCCATATTCCATTCCCTGGTCATCCTGTGGAAAATCTCTTTACCCGCAGCAACCATTCCCGCATGGCTACAAGCTGACAGAACCGAAGTAAGAACAGCATCGTCTGGACTTATGTCGTTGTCAGTCATTTCATTAAAAAGCGACTGCTTCCTTACCTTTACCATGAATTCCATATCCATTAATCATGGTACTCCAAGTGACGAGATTTTTCAAGGGCAGCTCACAGAAAGCATGATGAGAGCAAGCCAAGCTTCCACATTTAGCATACATATCTACAAGTGCTGTTCCTAAAACAGTGGTCAGACCAAATCCTTCCTTAAAACTAAATGCGTGAACAGACATGCCAAACTGCAGAGCTGTGACCTGATTACATGCTCCAAGAACGCTTGTATATGTAACTTGATCAGGCTTTTCTGAACCTTCTAAAACCATCAGACAAAAAGTCTTCAAGCTTTTAAAGGCATCCTCCTTTCTTGTATAGCCAGCAATCAAAGAATTCCATGACACAGTATCTCTTAATGACATCCATTCAAACACACTTCTAGCATCATCCATCAACTTACACTTACTATACATCTCAATCAGATAATTTCCCAACAACCAATTCACAACAAAATATCTATGACGAAGAACATAGCCATGTATCTCCTTTCCATGCTGAATCGCCCCAAGCTCAGCACAAGCAGACACCAACCCGAGCAAACTGACACCATCTGGAACCAACCCACCATCGCTCATCGAATAAAACACCATCAAACCCTTTTCCGGATCGCCATTCCTCATATAACCGGAAGCCAAAAAATTCCATGACGTCAAGTCTCTATGAGGCATCATATCGAACACCTTCCTAGCCAATCCCATCTCCCCAAACTTCCCGTACATAGCCATCAGAGCATTTCTGACATAAACATCCAACTCAAACCCATTAACCACAACCTGACCATGAACCTTAACTCCCCATTCCCAGGTCCTCCAAATCCCCACACCCCTTGACCACAAACGCAATAGCCTCCCGGGGGAACCCGTAGGAGGCGTACCCACGAATCAACGAGTTCCACAGGAAGGAATTCTTCAGAGTAATTTCGTCGAACACCACACGGGCGCTCTCCATCGCGCCACAGGCAGAGTAAAAGGCGGCGACTTTGGTGGCGAGGTAGCCATTGGCGAGGAGGGTTCCGGAGTAGGCGTGGAGCTGGCGTCCTTGGGAGACGGATTTGGAGTTGGTCAGGGATTGGAAGAGGGCCCCACATTGGAGGGAAGTGGGGGGATCTGGAGAGGGAGATTGGAGGCGTTGTTTGGTGTGGGTGTGAAGTGGTTTGTTGTGGGGCCCACCAAACTTGAGGAGGGTTCGGACAACTAGAAGACGCATTCATGGAACTAGAACTGGCCAAGAATTGAATTTGATTGGATATAATTTGATAATTCGATTCGATTCGTTGATAATTCGATTCGATTTATATATAATTTGATTTATTGAAAATTCAATTCGAATTAGTCATTATGTGAATTGAATTCGGTTTATGAATTTAATAATTCGTCAAACCGGCAAATTGAATTCGAATTCGATTCGAGTTGAATTCATA
Organism: Hypericum perforatum; assembly: GCA_012979155.1. Taxonomy (NCBI): domain Eukaryota; kingdom Viridiplantae; phylum Streptophyta; class Magnoliopsida; order Malpighiales; family Hypericaceae; genus Hypericum; species Hypericum perforatum. The sequence continues at coordinate 66,397 of SOPF01027825.1, forward strand.
TCAAATTCGTTTCAAATTCGAATAGAATTCATAATATATATATATATATATATATATATATATATATTAAAAGGGGGCCATGAATTTTGAAAAGGCGCCATTGATTTTGAAAAGGGCGCCAACCATTTTAAAAAAGGAGCCCGCATGTTTTTGCATCGAAGGACGAAGTTCCCACAAAGAAAAAAGGATGAAAGTGGATGATGACATCATCACTTACGTCAACAGATGATGTCATCATCCACTTTCTCATTTTATGGCCCTTTATGACCGTTCAAGTTTACCTTTTTAATTTTTTTTCTATTCAATTAATTTCAACTTTTAATTCTATAAATATTATTTCTCATTTTTCTAATTTTACACATTCTAATCTCAATCTTCAATTCTTTTATTGAAAATCTTAGGTATATAATATTTTCCTTAAATTTGGTAATTAGATATATTTATCTAATTTATCATATATTTATTTAAGATCTAAACAATCACACAAAATTAGTATAAACAAATCTCAAACTCAATTATCTACTAAATCATAAAATTTAAAACCTAAACTTGAAAACTCTAAACTCTTAAATTCTAAAATCATAAATACTAAAATTTTAAACTCAGTTATCTATTATATCATAAATTTAAAACCCTAAACCCCAACTCTAAACCCTCAAACCCCAACCCTCAAACCTCAAACCCTAAAACCTTAAATCCTAAACTCAATTATATACTAAATCCGTAAATCATAAACATGAAACCTTTAAACCCTAAAATGTATGCAACTTATTTTGGTACATTAAGTGCAAACTCAAACTTTAATTTTTTTCTCAACCTAAACTTTAATTTATTTCTTTGTCTAAAAAATTGTTAATATTTAAGAATTAATTCAGACTCTATTCGAATTCAATTCAAATTCGAAGGTTTATAATTCGTATTCAATTCGTCATTGAACGAATTGAATGTGGTTTAATATTTTAATAATTCGAATTCGACCCGTGGTCAGGTCTACATGGAACAACAACAACCTAAGCTGTTTACGAGAGAGAGAGAGAGACAAAATTAACAAATGTTGGGAGGAACCCAATGGTGGGAAAGAAACGAATCACAATTTTTTTAATTAATAATTTTTTAGGAATACTCTCAATAATTGGATTTTTTTTAGTTTGTGTTATTATTTGTTGAAATTTTTAAAATGGTACCAAAAAAACTAAATTGTGAAAAAGGTGTCTAAGGAGGACTATTTGAAAAAATCTCGTATACTGGTACGCCAAATTTTACCCGTGAATACCAATACACGAGATTTTATCCCGGATTCAATCAACAGAAAAAAAATCCCTTGTATTGAAAAATCTCGTGTTTTGGACGAATACACAGGAAAAAATACGTGTTTTGGTTTTTTATGTATAGATCTCAAAAGTTATGCAGATTAAAAAAACTCTCGAATCAGACATCCGAGAACCAAGATATTGCTCTTCAAAGTTTTTTTTACATGATATCTCAATTTGAATTTTTTGAATTTTATTAAATTTGAAAAAAAATTCAAAAATAATTAAAATTCCCAAAAAAACCTTCTTATGTTAATTTTTATAAAACAATTTTAAATTTTTTTGAATTTTTTGAAAAATAAAAAAATCAAATGACGGGAAAAAAACTGTCTCTTGATCAAAACTAGGTTTTTTTTTCCAAATTAATGCTACTATTCAAAAACAATTAAAATTCTTTTATAAAAATTAACAAAAGACGGGTTTTTTTACCTTTTTTTCCTTTTTCAATTTAAAAAAATTCACAAAATTCAAATAAAGAGATTATGTAAAAAATAATTTGAAGAGCAGTATCTTGATGCTCGGATGTCCGATTCGAGATTTTTTTTGAATTCACATAATTTTTTAGATCTATACATAAAAAACAAAAACAAGGAATTTTTCTAGAGTATTGGTCCAAAACACGGGATTTTTTCAATACATGGGAATTTTTTCTGTGTATTAAATACGGGATAAAATTCAATATATTGGTATATACGGAGTAAAATTCTGTGTACTAGTTCAGTACACATTATTTTTTCAAAACAATCCCCCGTGGACTCATTTTTCGCAATTTAGTTTTTCTTTGTACCATTTTGAAAATTTTCAATGAACGGTAACACCAACTAAAAAAACACCCAATAATTCCACATATAATGTATTAAGAAGTGTTTTTTAATTTAAAAAATATGGAATATTAAAATCATATATTTTTATATCCATTTTTATTAGGGGAGTCCGTATGTTTTAGAGATATTTGTATTCATAAAAAATAAATTACTTAGTTTCTCTAATTAAATTTATTTATTTATTTAATTAAAATATGACTTGAGATTACCAAAATATTCTAAGTTAAAATACAACATGCCGTGTTAAAACGAGGGATTTTTTTTATTTAGTGTTACTATTCACGAATATTTATCATTTTGGTACCCAACATCCAAAATTATGACTTTGGTGTCCAGGGTGGACAATCGGGATAAAATCCCGGCTATTGACCAATAGGCGGGATAAAATCCCGGCTATTGGTTTTTACAACCAATAGGCGGGATAAAATCCCGGCTATTGGGTAAACCGGGCTAAAATCCTGGTTATTGACCCAGTAACCGGGATTTTATCCCGATTGTCCACCCTGGACACCAAAGTCATAATTTCGAACATTGGGCACCAAATTGATAAAAGTTGGTGAATAGTAACACTAATTAAAAGAAAATCAGGAGGGCAATGTTTGACACGAAATCATCGATCGGATCCATTTTATGATTTTTTTACGTTTCAATTTCTATAAATCTGCTAATTATTCTTCAGTTTTTTTTAAACCAGGTTCTGCTCCAACAACTACCATTTATGTATTTGAATTGGACAAAGACATAAATGTTTATATTTGTTTTTTTTTCCGGTGGAAAATGTGTATATTTGTTGGCTCACTAACGTTGCGTTTATTTGTGCCGAGGAAGACGTTACGTACATTTCCAAAAAATGCACTGGTCCCTATTTTAAGGCGATACCACATATCCTGATTATCCATGTCAACGCATTTTAGAAAGCCAATCCAATCCAAACTAACTTAAATAGACTTACCCAAAAAACTTAACTAGCATAGTCTACTAAGCATGAACAAAGTCAGAGAGCTTGTAAAATTTTAACCGGAGTTAAACTTCGATTTCTATTTCTCACTTCACCCTTAACTGTTTAATCTAAGATTTAAGGAAAATTTACGAATTTTTTATAATACCAATCATCAATCATCAATCATCCCTTTTTATTCATTATACAAGCTGAAACTAAATTTCACATTTGCGTCACCTACAAATTTCAATTCTAATAATTATTTTGGTACTGATCAAATTCCTATAGTTAAACGCTAATCTTGTTGAACAAGACTCGAAAAACTAAAATAAAAAGACATAAAACAATAGAAATTGATTAAAGAAAAAACACGAACGAATAGACCAGCTCGAATTCACTACTTTCACCCAACTCTTTTGTCAATAAAAAACCACCTCTTCAAAGTCGGTTTCTTCGTACGACTCCCCCACACACGCACAATGAAAACCCTATGTGATAAGCACTTGCACCGTGTAGAGAGAAGTAAAGGGAGTACCTGAGCTTACAGAGGTCCAGAGAGGTGAGGCCGTGCTAGCGTCGTCCCGTTCGTGGTGGCCGCCACTCTGTAGTTTGTTTCGCCGAGAATAAGAAAATAACTGTTAGGGTTAATTTTTTTTTCCGATGCCGCCGTTCTAATAAAATGCTTTAAAGCCTTTAACTCTTTACAAATTACAACTCCTGGTTTTGGGCCTCGTAACCAGTAAGGCCCTTTATAAAATGATTTTGTGTAAGGCCCTCGTTGGTAAAGCCTTTAAAAGGCTCAGCCTTGAATTAATATTAATATTTCAGTTCGGGTCCGGGTCCAACGGATTTGTGGGCTTGGACCCGAACCCGACCCAAGAACCATATTTTTTAAAAAATCAAATCCGAACCAGACCCAAATTTTTTGGTTCCAGTTTGGTTCGGATTTTTTGGTTCGGATCTATTCGGATTTACGGATTTCGGTTTTTTTGCTCACTCCTAGTCCCTAATCGGCGGATAATATGAATTGTCGGATATGTTGTAAGAGACTAGTAACATTAGTAATTATGAAGATTTTCACTTTGATAATTATTTCAATATTATATAATTTTAATTTTAAAATATTAAATATGTCTAAATTATTCCAATTTTTATTACTAACAACTCCATCAGACTATTTAAAATTTTTTAGTGAAGTGCAAGATGATCTTGAATATGATTAGTCGTGATGACATGACAATTGTGAAAAAAGAGTTCATTTTAGTTCCACATTCTTATACATGTTTCAAAAATCCTATAAAATTAATAAATCAACTATTACAAAAAATACTTGATTAAGGTATACGGTAACACCGAATCTAAACAATTGGAGATGAACCCTAATTTCAAAAATATTAATTGATGGGGGATGAACATGGCACTCCTCGTCACCTCCCTCCCTTCGTGGAGCGAGCGGTTCTTCGCCGACCTCTCCCTCTGGCTGGAGCCCCTCTGCTCCTCGGGATGAAAGTCGCTGAGAGTGATAACGGCGCTGGACTTGAACTTGAAGAAGTAGAGATTTGGTCACTCGAGTTCAATGGGTCTACATGGTCGGTGCCGGAAGGTTAGGGCTGGGCAAGGAAGCTATGCTTATAGAGGCAGTGGTGTGGTCCTGGCGACCAACGGAGGAGGAGAAGAAGCGACATAAAAAATCGTGATTTTTTTTCATCGGAGATGGAAAATTATTAGACAAGGAGATTTTTTTTGGTAAAAAAAATTGTGGGAGAATTTGTTTTCACAATTTCGGATTTTGGACGGGCGTTGGGACTCGATCCTCCCACCTCATAATTAAGGATTGACTCTGAAACTATCAGACCATACATGCGGTGGTAGTAGACTAGGAGATTGAATCTTCAGAGGCTGCGAATTTTTTTATTTCATGTCTATATTATGCTCATTTCGAGAAGAAAAGTTAGTTTATTAGTTTATTATTTTCTTATTTTTGTAAGAGTATATATAAGTCTAAATTTTTAATAGGCAATTCATTTATTATTCTATAGGATTTTGAAATATTATGAACGAGTATGGAATTAAAGTAATTTTTTTTCACTCTTGGTAGCACAACTATTTTGTTTTTGTGAATTTTAAGTTTAGCCTATTGAATTTAAACAAAGTTTAGCTTTGGGCTATTTTTCCCTCCAAAGCAAAGTTTTTTCCTATTTGCAAAAAGTGGGTTTGAACTCTCGACGTGTTGGAAAGAATGTAGGATACGTTGTCATCCTACCCATCATGCATTGGTGTAGCACAACTAATATAATTCAAGGCCACATGGTACTTCCTGTAGATTAAATATTTCATAAAAAAATATTTTGATCGCTTAAAATAGATCTGTTAGTGATAAAAATTGAAATAATTTGAACATGTTTTAACATTTTAGAATCACATGTTAGTGAAGTAATAAGCCACAAAATCACATAATATTAAAATGAACTGTTTACTCCTTTATAAGTAGAGTGATTTATTACTTTGGTTTTGATAAATAGAGTAAAATTTATTAATAATGGCCAATAAAGTACACATCACACCAAATTACGCCATAAAAACCTTGAACTCTTTGTTTGGCAGGGTGCAAAGGAGGAACAAGAGAATACAAAGCGGGTTCCTTAAAATTTTTCCCCCTACCAAACAAAGCACCAAAGTTGACCTAATTAACAAAATGACAAAGCAACCAGAATCTACGCAGCTAAGGGGCTAGCTACACTCCCATGGCCTTCAAGATTTCTCGAGCAAATCAAGTTAG